>MU228200.1:407800-420828 GCA_018584345.1 Thuja plicata | reverse complement strand
ACATGTATATGTGTATATGTGTATATGTGTGTGTGTATATATATATATATCTATACACACACACACACACACACACACACACACACACACACACACACACATATATATATCAAGGGATATCATCCATGGAACTAGATGCTTGAGTCCTTCCTCCATCTTCCTATCACATATCCATTATCATCCAAATCCACTTACATATCCATTTACTTATCATCATTCCCTTGCAATCTATACTTGGGGGAACACTCCATCCATGCCTATGCTACCATACATATCTTCCACCTACCCTATCCATCATCCATCATCCTATCTAAGTCCATCATCCATTTCCCCTCTTTGATCTTGACTTTCCTATACTTTCCCTCCACTCATATACTCCATATTTTGTATTCACTATCCATCATCCTCTATCCATGTTTGATCTTGACATCCTATCCATGTCCTCCATTTCATAGTACTTGTCTTATACGTTTCTTCCATCCCCCTTCCATGATCCTATGTAATTCCATCCTTCTTTCCTATGTATTTTGATCTTTATTACCCTATGCATTTCCTCCATACATTATCCCTTATTCTATCCTATCCATATTTTTCATATCATATCCCCTATCCTATTCATACCCTCCATCTCATATCTCTTCTCCAAATCCATTCCATTTTTCATACCTTTTCTCTTCCTTACAAAACTAGAGGCACTCATACATCCATACATGCTTTGGATAATACACACCTTCCTGCCCTCCATGCATATCCTTTTCACAACTATCTATCCATCTCATTTATCCTTTATCCACCATCTCTCCATCCTTCATCTTCCCACCTCTAGTATGGGGGAATCCTTTGAAACATAGTCATTGGATCCGAATCTACTCATTCCCCAATCTTCAATCTTCCACTCACATCCCTTACACACCATCCTTCTCTTTCATGCATCCTTTATCCCCGATGTTCTCATCCTTCATTTTCCTACTGCTAGTGTGGGGCATTTCAATCCTTTGCCACCTAGTTCTTGAATCTCCATCTTTTAATCCCACATTCCCTATTCATCCATTCAATATTACATATCCATACATTCCCTTCATTTATCTCCCATCCAATCCATCTCTCCATCTCCACCATTCCTTGGTTCTCCCTTGTCATTGGTCTGAATCCCAGTCTATCAAATTCATATTCATCCATTAATATCTTATCTTCCTCATCCATTCTATATATCTTATAATCCAATCCATTCCTCTTTCATTCTATCTATATTCTAATCCAATCCATTTCTCTTCCATTTCTATCTATCTTATCTTCCAATTCTCTCATATTCTCCAATTCCTCTCATCTTCCTCTCCTCCCATCTATTTATTCTTCCTTCCAACTTCTAATCATCTTGTCTTCCTCTTCCATTATATCTATCTTCTAATCCAATCCATTCCTCTTCCATTATATCTATTTTCTAATCCAATCCATTCATCTCCCATTCTATCTTCTAATCTAATCCATTTCTCTTCCATTCTATCTATCTTCTAATCCAATCCATTCCTCTTCCATTCTATCTATTTTCTAATCCAATCCATTCCTCTCCCATTCCTTCTTATAATTTAATCCATTCCTCTTCCATTCTATTTTCTTATATTGCAATTCATTTTTCTTCTTCCAATTCAATTCTATCCCATTCATTCCTCTTCTAATCTAATACCTTCCTCTTCTATCTAATTCCTCTTATCTTCCAATCCCATTCCATCTAATTCCTCTTCTTATAAAATCACATTCCCGCATGACTAAGCTTACCCCATCAACACTATGCTTTATTCTAGACATAGTGACTACAAACGTTTCCAACAAATCAGTAGATAGATTGACTTTCCTAGTTTCGTTCTATTCACAAGCAATTGCCAGCGAATTCCTGTTTCAATCAATCAATCTTTTGCCCATCAAGATGCATCCTTCTGGTGTCATCTAGTCTATCAATTCTCACATCCAAATTGTTCATGGAAAGAACTTTTGGACTGAATGACCACTTGGTCAGGATGCCTTTTTGTTGCTTTTATCTTGTGTTTCAATGTGGCTTTCTCGTGACAGCCTCGATCTTTCATATCTTGGTTCGTTATGGTGAGTACATATTGGAATACGTGTCATTAGTGGTATGATCTACTTGTCATAGATTGTTAGTGCATTTATGTTTGATATTCAGTTATGACTATGTATGCCTCACTAGGGGCATGATTCATGCATCCCACATCCCTAAAAAGATCTAGGTGTATTGCATATCCTCATGGGTAACATTTCATAGGTCTCATCATACCTGATATCTTGCATTCTTGTTCCTAGCAACCTATTTGTCTGAGAGTTTATTCCACTCAAAGGAACCATGTCACTTGTTTTTTCTAACACATGGTGCATACCTCCTTTTGCAAAATCAAACTAGGGTGTTCTCTCCAACATTAACACAATATAAATCCCATCCAAATCATGTAGTTAGGTTGCATTCTAGTAAGGTCATATTACACTTTGCATTTTTCTCTTGGCAAGGCTCCTATTTATTTACTATTCCCCCATCCTAATTGGGGCATCATGTCCCTAATCTAGCCTAGGCCTACCCCGACCCTCCCCCAAAGGAATCGTCTTGTGACACCACCTAATTTCCCCCTTTTCTCTCTTCTTCCTCTCTTCTACCTTTTTTCGAGAAAATTCCACAAAATTTATTTTTCTGTTATTTTCTCGAGGGGGCATCATCTCATCTCCCACCATAATTAATTTTCTCTCTGGGGCATCTTATTTTCTTTTTTCTTTGACGTAACACCATCTCCGACGTTGCATCAAAGAGGGGAAAAATGTAGACGTCCAAAATCATCCTTATATTAATTTAATTAATATTCCCATAACATTATAGTTAATTTTAATTAATTATATTTGTTATATTCTTCTATTTATTCAATTAAATATGATTCACCTTCTTTAGTATTAAAATTTAATTTAAATACTATCCCCTTTTAATGTATTAAATTTCATTTATATACATTACCCCTCATTAATCCCTTTTAAATAATTTTTGAATTTATTTATTCCTTCACATGACTTAAATTCTACTAAACTATAATTAATCTAAATTTTAAATTTGGATTAAGCTAATTTGAACCTAGATCCTACCCTACCTCACATCACTCTCACCAAATAAACCTACTCACTAATTAACTAAGGTTAATTAGTCTAATTTCCTGATTCCTACACATATTAGTCCTAATTATTTGCTCACACGTGTGAGCGAATTTCCAAAAATTGACTTTTTCAAAACATGCTAATTTGGTGCCAACAAGGTTTATTACAACTTTGATGACACTTTCTTACACTTTCTAAAAGTGTTTCTTTGGACTAAATTTCTTACACCTCTTACAAGATCCTTCACATGTCTAGTTTAAGTACACCTTGACCCATCACATCAAAAGTTTCTCACACATGTGTGAGCAAAGTGGGCCTCTTACATGGCTTATGTGTCCCTCATGTGGCACCTATGTGGATTCCACATGAGCTCCACCTCATCTAAGCCCTCTCTCCTCCAAAAAATCTATAAATGGAGTCCATTGTCAAGAGTAAATCGTCTCTCATTTATGCATTGTTATCATGCTAGTTTAGTACTAGAATTTTAGAGTGTTTTTCATCTTCATGCTTTAGATAATCTAGCAATTACATCTTAGGCATAATGGTGAATGAATCTAGTTTCTAGTTTTCATTTGATCTTGCATAACATCTTAGTATATTTTTCATTTTCATTTCAATTATTTGGTGAATGGCTTGAGACAAGTTCTTCATACTTGTTCTTGAGCTCTTCATCCATCATTAGCTTGCGTTCTAGTTTTCATCCATCAAATCATAGTGGGATTATGATATTGTGTTGGGAGAGCACACCCACAATTCTCTAAGAGAAAATCAACAAGGCTTGGGTGCACTTATTTGGCTCATTAGAGGTTGTGATGAGATCTCTTGTTGTTTTCATAGTATGCTTATTAGACATGTTTAATGTAGTTTATTGATTGCATATCTCTAATGTTTGCATGTCTTAGCGTGCTCCCAACAAGTTAGGTTTCAGCACATATAGTTATGATCAATTAAAGTGTGGATACAATACATTTAGTGGTATTAGGACATTTAAAAGTGATTATATTTGTTCTATGAACCCATTTATTAAGACCCCCTTTGGAAATGAGTCCTAATTAGGCCTATTAGGTATGTGTCCTTTAGTGAGGGTTTGGAGATGCAGGAGTAGAATTAGGTTCTGATCTCTTGGGGTTTGTTCAAGATCCATAAATGGTATCCGAATCCATATTTTTTTTAAAGGAACCTATATCAGTGTGTGGAGTTATTCTTTGAAAATTGACTGGCTAGGGCTACTTGCAATTAGGACAGCTTCAAGTATTTTGGTTCCAATCCACAAGTAAAGTATCAAAAATTATCTAGAAGGTTAAGATAAGATAACCTTGGGTGTAGGAACTCTCGGTACCCTCTAGAAAACATGAATTCATGATGGTATAAGATATTGGTGTTTGGAGAGACTCTAGGTGATTATTTTGGTGATTGTATGGATACAATAAGAGTGTGAAGACAAGTAAGATGAGCTTATCATCCTTCTAGTTTCCCACTCTACACCTAGATCCCCACAATTTTTTTCTTTTTCCCTTGTGTGTTTTTTTATTTTTTTGTCTTTTTGTTTTCTCGACCTTTCAGTAATCAAACTTTTTTTTTTTTTTTTTTTTTATTGATCAAGGTTTTGGAGATGTTATGTAAACATGACACCTCTCAAACTCCTATCCCCAATTCTGCATTTATGTGTCCTTTGTTCATTTCTTATTTTGCGATCAAATGCCAAGGATCAGAGGTGTCATGGGAACATGAAACCCCACAATTCCCAACCCCCAATGCTCTAAAGGGTTTTGACTTTGTAAAAACCCTAAAATAGTTACTTGACCATTGATGCATTTTGGTATCATCTGACCCTTATGCCTATAAACGAGTATTTTTTCAACTCATTTGTGTACCCTAATTTTAGTGAAGTAGATGTGATATTGACCAAGTTGTGTATCCAGAAAAATTAGAACTTGTTTATTGTATAGAAAGTGAGATATTTAGTGTGTATCACCCCACCACCAATTTGACCCATGCCTCATCATTTCATAGGTAGGGTTTTAGTTTGCACCCATGTGTTTGTTGTTTTATTTGTTTTGTTATCATGTTATTTTATTTTTCTTGTTTGGTTGTTGTCCTCTATTGTTGTTAGCAGTACGTTAGTATCATTTTAGGTTTAGGGATTATGTTTAGTTTCTTCATGTACAATAGGAAAAAGTGAAGCAATGCAAAGGGGTAGATTACTCCTTTTGAAACTTGCACATTCAAAATGAAGGTGTCCCAATTGGCTCAAGTGGTTCTTAAGCACTGAATGGGACAATGATCCTTCACTAAATATGTAAATGTGAAATGGGGAGAGAGAAGATGAATAAGATAATGCAATGTAGAAGGCTAAATAGGAAAATATAGTCAAATAGAGACTGATAAATAACTGCCCAAAAACCTGAAATGAATTGAAACAGGCTCCAGACTACAAAACTGACATGTGGTGTAAATCTGAGAATAAAATGTAGGGATCAAAATAGTTTTCACTATGTTCTCAATGTTTTTGGTTGAAAATTACAGGGTTTCTTCGTCAGATCCCAAAATTCCTGCAAAAGTTCTATCAGCTACACTGCCTATTCCTACACACTAAAAAATGGTGAAGAAGGTTGGATGAAGCGGTTTGCCTCAGTAAAACCCATGTTTAGGAATCAAATTTGAAATAAATAAAAGTGTGTTTTCATATAGAAGAGGTTAGATCTTAGAAATGAAGTATGTCATACCCTGGGAACCACAGATTATTCTTTGAATGTGATCAAATATGTTGATGCAATAGCTTTGACTTAACCCAAAACCCAAAAGGAAATCATGAAATACAAAACCTTATGTAATGGATGTTGTAATTAACCGTAATTTTTTATTAATAGAGGAAGAAGAAGACTTGAAGAGGTATGTGTATCTCCTTACTTGATGAAACACTCATTTTCCTAAGAATTCAATAAGGGACAGAAGCTAGATCCATTGAAAACAACACTCATTTTCTTGAGAAGACTTGATGGTTTGATGGCTTTTGAATGCTTTCTTTTGAAACCTTAAAATTGAATACTTGTATTTTATAATAGTGAATGCTTTATAATATTAATCTTGTTTACCAAAATGAGGTGAGATGGGGTATTTATATACCTCTCATAACATCATGGAGGTTAAAACTCAAGAAAGCTAATTATAAATCTTAATCCACAGCTAAAACACTGAGATAGGGCCCCGATTTGAATTTGAGCTCAAACCTCAGGGAACATAATGTTTGAAACATTATGGTCCACCCAGTCAAGACTCAAATAAGAAACATGGTTCCCAGGAAATCATAGGATGTTGGATTATAAGGCACAACCATTTCTAAGGTAGGGACAAAACACAAAGGTCGCAAATCGTAATATAGAGCCTAGGTGATGAAATGAATTATTGGATTGGAAGAAAAATAGAACACACATAGAAATAAGGGCTTACCTCAAATTTAAAAAATATTGAAATGATAAAGGACCTATATTTGAATTTAGGTGTCCATTAAGTGCCATATGAGGTCTTGTTATAGAAAATACACTAAAGAGGGTGCTAAATAATCCTAAAATTATACACAAATTAAGTGCTTATAATTTAGGATGGTAAACCTCATTTTTAATAAAACACCAAAATTGTCATAGTTGTTGATGTTTATAGCTTCGGTCAGATAAACATAATCATGGATGATAATCTCAATCAATAGAATGACTTATGAGTTATATGTATATATATAACTATATATACATAATAATAATAATTGAGTTTATTATTATTATTACATATTTTATCATACATACATACATAATTATATTTGGATATTAAATCATAAATCATTATATTAATTTATTCTATGTGGAATAAATAGTCATCTTTATGTTTAACAAACTACTGATTATGTGTAATGTTTGCAATGTTTAATGAAGAGATGTATTGGTGGAGAGACATGTCTCCACACATGTGGAGACATGTCTATCCGTCGATATTTCTTCTCACTCATATACATATAATCCAAAATAGATTGATTGAAGGCAAGTACAGAAATAAAATAGTGCAAGCCAATATTACATCGATCTCCATCATAGATGCTGAGTTGTACTTCAACAATAGTGGTTACCTAGGGCACCATAAAAACCCACTAAATCCCTTTCCTTCGATTAAAATTAGAGAAAAAAAGACACAATAATCCTAATCAAGCTCAAAAACCAACACATGGACCATTGAAACCTCAACCTTTGTTAACCTTTAAACCCTAGTGTTATTTCTACAAATGGATGGGTGTTATACTTTTTCAATCTATCACCCTTGACTTGTGATCCTTGAAAGACCCTTTGTCTTTCATTTATTGGAGGATTGAGGGTTTGAAGCACACAAAGTGGTCAGGGATCTCTTATCCTTGATCCTCTGAAATATCAACATATGTGAAGATCAAACTTTAGAGGACAATTTTTATACCAAATAATTTAGGTCCCATCAAGGATGTTCACATCCCTAACCCCCAAAAGGATCATATTTGTAACCATCCTTGATCCCTAAAACACGCTCATAATTCAAAGGCCATACTCTTAAATATTTTTTCCAAATACTTTTCGAGGATGCCACCACTGCTGACCTGAAAATATCGGGGATATTACAAAATTCATTGTGGCTTTATGCTTGTTACACTTAAATACTTACATCCCAAACAAATAACACTTTCAAGGTGTCTACACCCCCAAAACCCTGAGCGCTCTATTTTTCTTTAAAAAAATATAATTATGGAATGTATTATGTAAAGAAATTAAGGTAGAAATATAATTTCCTATACTAACCTTGAGAGGAGGAATATGTAAATACTTTATTATATCTTTACAATAATTATAGAAGCTTAATAGAAATAAACATAAATAACATGCATGCCAAAACATAATGAATTACATGGGGAAAACCCTTTCAGGAGAAAACTTGACACTCCAAAAGCTTCCCAATAAAATATTTAGAATATATATATATAATATAGTACAAAGAAAGATTCTCATAGGAGTATCACCAACTAGAAGTCTAGAGGTAAATCAACAACTATCAGATTATTTCACCAACCCTCAATTTTGTGCACCTAATATATAGGAGATACAATATGTATTACAAAACAAAGGTTAAAAACTACCTAAAAAGAGGTTCCCATCTCACCTTCAACCTAAGATTCCATATGATGTGTCAAAAAAAATATTAACACATGTAACTCCCTATTATTGCTCATTTACTTGTTCAACACATTTTAATATTTGGTATTTCAAGAGACCCAACTTCTAGAGGCCATAAATTTTGAGTGGTGTCAGATTTACAAATTGTTTGAAGAACCAAAAAGGTCATGACATTTTCTATTAAGCTATAACTAGCTACACTAGTTATAGACACTTTCAGTCCATTTAGGAATATCTAAGGCCTTCAAAATTGACTTTTAAAAATTTCTTTGACAACTTCAAAATAAAAAATATTAATATCTTCAAATCTAAGTATGATCTTGCAACAAAAAATTACCATCATGCTTATCTAGAACATCCAAATCTTTTTGGGAAATTTTAGGAAAATTCTTGCTCAAATATAAACTTTCTATAAATAACAACCATATTAAAATGCAAGTTGAGATACATTTTCCTCACTTAGTCTATGTTTTTAATACTTGAATTGGATGGAGTATTAGAATAGTTTTTTTTGTACAAGTATGTAGTTATGTGAATGAAATATTGTGGTGATGATTAAATCTTTCTTTATGTGTATAAGATGGTATGCCAAATATTACACTAATGAAGTAAAAATTCCATGACTATCTTCCACCCTCCAAATTGGAAAAAAAACATTAGGAGATCATGGATACAAACATAGGTCATGTGGACTTTAGAGAATTCACTACCTAGATGGCTAACCTATAGAGGAAATAATTGTAGGATACCTCCCTGGTTCATTCTACATTGGCGCAAGCAGTAGGTTCCCCATTTTTTTGTGATCTCTATACTTGGTCATGGAATGGGAAGAAAATTATCAACCCAAAGAGAGGAAGGTATATAGTAAACTTAGTTAGGTGATTTTGAATATCACCCCTGACACAATTTAACATGTGTTTCACATCCCTACCTATGACACCTATGCCAAAGTTATGATGGACCATGGTGATACGTACTATAGCCTAGACAAAGAATCTACCAAGTATGTCAATGAGGATTTGTTGGGGAATCCCAAGAAGGGGTAGAACCTAGATAAGATGAACCTTCATAGGCCTTATCTTCATGAAGATTCAAATAAATATACCACTCTTATAAGTAGGATGGTAAGGCTTCCTTAGGCCAAGTAGTTGGAGTCATGGACGGTCCTATTCATCAAGACCATCTTTAATAGGAAAGAAAAGATTGACTAGGGGAAGGTTATTAGCAACAACCTTCATACCCAACTGGTACAGATGTATTCTAAATTGAGGTTCTACATGACCTCCTACCTTATCTAACTCCTTAATACCCAAGCCACATTTCTAGGGATCAAGACAAAAGGGTCACTTTCTAGTCCTATCACAACAATCTACAACCATTATCCATAGCTAACACTCAAAAAGAGAACATAAAAGAAAAATTACAAGGTGGTCAATGATGCATTTTTAGTTTCTATTAGAAACATTAAGAGATATTTTGCAAAACTAATCTCCCCAAAAGAAACAACCCATATAAAGAATTTTGGGAGCTATATCATATATTTCAAAACCTTCTTCTACCTTAGGGATGTTAGAGGCACACTCCAACCCTTCAAGCTCCCTAGGTAACCATGCGATAGATTGATTACATTATGGATCTTTGAAGATTGGTAGAATTTGGTGATAGGCTTATAGTGAGAAAAAAAATATTTCGTTCAATTCCCCATTAGGTTGGGAGCACAAATTTCTAGGACATGAAAGTTGCAAAGTCTAGGGATCCTAAATGGAAATATTTACCCATGGAGACCATTAAATTTACTAGAGATAATTTTGACCCAATTAAAACATTAAACCATGTGTTGAGCACTTATTTTAAATACTTAACACATCTAAAAGATCATTGGGAAAATTATGTGGATCATTATGAGGTAACAGTCTATGACTTTATAGAATGGACCTTGATTTAGTCATATACACTACTAAATTTTACATTTTGGAAAACCATAAGTCAAAGGATAGTGAAGATAAGCTACATCTAGAATATAACCACAATAGGATATTTGATCATGTCATTTTTAATGTACATGAATATATGATTTGGAATGTGAATACATGAACTATCATGCCAAAGAGGTCCTAAAATGTACAAATAATCAATTCAAAAATCCATATTGAATGGACCCAGTGCCTAAGGCCAAAGGTGTGGATTAGGTTCCTAAGGGTATATCTAGCTTCTTAAAGAGTAGGTAAAAAAATCCAAGGAAAACTCATCCATCTCACTATAAAGGACATGATAGGGTGATATCTAAGAAGATACCAAGTAAAATTTAGAAGCAACAGAGAGAGAGAGAGAGAGAGAGAGAGAGAGAGAGAGAGAGAGAGAGTTGGTGTTGCAACCATTCTGTCTACACTACATTAATTGCTATCATTTCTACCACTACCACCACCATAGCCACTCCTTCTTCCCCCCAACCAAAAATAAATCCAATAAAGATAAAATTTAGAAGGTGTAAAATTGTGGATCCTCCCAATGTTTAAAAGAGGTTTATGAAAGGGCCTCTGATGCCAAGGGTTGAGGAAGAAGAAGAGGTGTGTCTTTAATGAGGTAAAATAACTTCTAGATCAAAAGATCATACTTAATGATAGTTTTCATTAAGGAGACTACTAACACCCCCTCTTTATAACTCAACAAAGGAATAATCAAAGAAACCTCCTTCTCAAGACACCAAGGAGATTCATGATATTGAATCTGATTTATACATTGGTCTACCAGCATAGTGATATTGAGGAGGGAGAGGTTGAAAAGAAAAATATTGTAGAGGAAGATCCATTGGGAGGGGATGAGTTATTTCAAGTGGATATACCAAAACTAACAAATTTTGAGGCCATATGGCATGTACTTCCTCTAGTTTTGAACAACATAATAAAGACAAGGAAGATGATCTATAGGAAATGTTAGGATTGTAGAGTAAAAAATGGGGATCAACTAATAGGATTTAAGTTCACCCAAAATTCTCAATGGTATGTTAGAATACAAAGCGACACTAAGTCAAATTAGATCAACACCACAAAGAAAGAAGGATGTTAATACCAAGTTCAAATCTTAGGGGCTTCTATTCTTTTTGTTTCTTGGAAATTGTGGAAGGAAATGAATTAAGTCAAATGAATCTCTAACTAGAAATTATAATAGAGGAAATGAAATTAAAATGTATGTACCAAAAATTAAAATAGAGAGGATGTTGTTACGTTATTGTTTTTCCCATTGCCAGAGACTCAAAAAAATTATATTTCCAAATCCGAGACCTATAATCTGTCTGTGACCCGTCCTAAAAATCTAAGGATAATTTTCTGGGTGCACAATGGATGAAACATTCTATACTGAGGTGTAGAGTGTCTGAAGAATTATGTACATATTGATTTGTTTCAAATTTAGTAGATACTTGTATCGGGGTCTGTATAATATAGATTTGAATGCACAACTTCATGGTCTATACCTGCACATAGGAAAATGGGGATGAAGGTTAAATAGAGGGGTTTACCTCAGTCAAGCCCCTGTCTAGGAATCAACTTGGAAATATGAAAAAGTAAATTATGTAGACATAAAGAAGGGATCAGATCTGATAAATAATGTAGCTCATACCTTCACAATTCAGATTCCTCTTTTAATGTAATCAAATATTATTATTCAATAGCTTTGACTCAATATAAAAACAAAAATAAATCATGAAAATAAAAAACCTTGTGTGATAGATTTTGCAATGTGCCAATGTTGAAATGAGAATAAGGGAACAAGGTAGGTAGAGTGATAGATGTAATAGCTCCTCCTTGACAAAAACTCCTTTTCATGACCTCAAATGGAGAAATATGCTAGATACATGAAGAGATCCACTTTGGATTCTTGTTGAGAAGAAATGATGCTAATACTTTGATAGATCTTGAATTCCCTCCAATTTCCTTGAATTTCTTGATGACCTTGATTTCTCAATTGCTTGCACAAGAATCTTGAATTGATTTATTTCCTATAGATTTTAATTCGTGAAGATGGATCCAAAAATGAGGAGAAGTAGAGGGCTTTTATACTTGCTACATTTTAGGGGTTTAACCTTACTTAGGTTGACCACATATCTAGATCCTGCATCCATCCACTAGATAGGCCCCCTCCCTAAATTTGGGCCACTTTTTGGGAGTGTAAAATGCACAGAATTTTGTGCTAGTGGGAGAAAAATGTTTGAAATGTTCTACACCCTCCAATCAGGGCTCAAACTTATTTTGTAGACTTTGGAGAATGTGTAGATGTAGAGATTTAAATTACGACTGGCTTCGAGGCTTAAAAAGGTAAAAAAGGCCATCAATAATGACATAGCACCTGTATTAGGAAATGAATTAAATGATTGGAAAAATTAAAGGAGCACACCTAGAAATAGGGGCTAACATTGATTTTAAACAAGAGAGAGAGAGAGGGATGAAAGAGAGAAGAAAGAGGACCCATATTTGAACTTAAAATTCCACATAAGCTCCAATTGCTAAAATGAGTGCAAAAATGGTCCTTAAAAAGTTACTAATCAAGTTATTACTTTTTAGGATGGTATATTTAGCCCCCACTTTAGTGGGATTATTTGAAAACCTCATTCTCACAATAGAGAGAGAGAGAGAGAGAGAGAGAGAGAGAGAGAGAGAGAGAGAGAGAGAGAGAGAGAGAGAGAGAGAGAGAGAGAGAGAGAGC
>MU228200.1:391393-407700 GCA_018584345.1 Thuja plicata | reverse complement strand
AATGCCTTTATGATTGATTATTTAATCAATGCTATAAAGATTAAAATGATATACATGTTATCTAATTAAATGTTAATTTGGATTAAATGCAATTGTGATGATATATTATGCTTATGTGAATAGATAAACATGTATCTTAGCTATAAGAAATAACTAAATACTAATATATTTGAACATAAAGTACTAATGAAAGAAACGGTGTAAGAATCTTCTAAGTAATATCCTAACCAAAATGATTAACATATAACAATTTAATTCAAGACAAAAACATGTTCAATTTTTTCAAGAATGAAGCAATACATAAAAATGACAAATATTAACATATAATGCTTTAATACAAAGATATGAGCGCCTATAGAGATTAAAATGAGAGAGAAAGAAGAAGAAAGACTAAAAAGAAGAGTTAAGCATAGTACTAACATAAGTGCACATCATTTATAGGGTCCCTAAGTGGTACACCATCGATTTTATCTAACATATATGCACTAGAACCATAAGCTTCAGTGATGGTGTACGGGCCAAGCCAATTAGGACTGAACTTACCTCTTTCTCCAAGTGGAGCATTGACATTACGTTGATTCTCATAAATAACCAACTCTCCAACTGAAAAAGATAGCTCAATCACTTTATGATTGCATTTATTTCTTAAGGATTTGTGATGGGCTTGAATGTGCTCAAGAGCATTAATGCATCTCTCATATAACATTTCTAGTTGTTGAATACATTGTTCTCTTAAAGTTTCACTATCAATTATACTATTTAAAGAGACTCTTAAGGAATGTATCTCTAATTCCAAAGGCATAATTGTTTTTGCACCATAAAATAAATTATAAGGAGTTGTCCTTGTTTCACTGTGAACACTTGTCCTATAAGCCCATAAAGCACAGATCAAATATGTGTTCCAATCCTTAACATGTTTGTTAATAGTATTCCTAAGAATTTGTTCAATGACTTTGTTAGATGCTTTATCTTGACCATTAAATTGAGGATAATATGGAGTTTAGTAAAAGCACAAAGTTGTGTCACGTTTTAGGACCACTTATCAGCATAACTAAATTTGAGTATTTCTAAATAAAAATTATTTTTTGTCAAACATATGGTCTAGCTAGATTCATTCTAGCTAAGCTAGATAAGTGGTTAAACTTTTCCAATTGGAAATGTCTTTTAAATGCATGTTTTATACCAATTACCAAAGAAATAAAAATATTTCAGAAAATCAATGTTTCATAACCCCACTCTTTTGAATGATATTTTTTAAAAATATAAAAAATACCCTTTTGTAGAGCTCAGAGTCAAGATTATTGTCATATAAATTTTATAGTATTTTGATTAGATCTAATATATTACAATTTCAAAATACATCAAGTAGGTATTTTAAAATTTGAGAAGATGTTTCTTCAAATAAATAAAAAAATAGTAAATCATATCAAAAAAATTTAAAATATATATTTAACACTAGAGGAGAGAGTCCTCTTCAAGAATATGTAATTTTTTTCTTGAATGGTGTAGTTTTGATAGGGGAAATTTGGTGGGAGATGAAAACTGTCAATTTCAGATAAGTTCAATTTTGAGCAGTTATAACAGATAAAATATACATTGAAAACCAATCTTTCTTCTCTTCTGCACTAGCTATACATTTTATCTATAACATATTTTGAAATCAAAGGAAAAATAGATTATTTGAATTTACTTGTTTGGTGGGAACTAGACCCCATATTTTCAGCAATTTTCACCAATTGAAAAATAGACTTCAAAAATTAAAAAACTATGTCAATTATTATTCAAAAAAAAATTAAAAAATTATAGGCATAAACTTCATCCATTTTTACACATTTCATCAGTTTACATTATCCTCAAATTCTAAATATAAATGTCACATTTTATGTCATTAAAGTTGAACAGTTTGCATGCTGTGGTCCTTTTCCTTTATAAAAGTGTGACACAGGTTTGTACAAAATGTTTTGAACCAAAAAAAGTGTTACTTATTTATTTTTAAAAGGAGTACCATTATCAAATATTATAATCGATGGAATACCAAATCATGCAATAATGTCTTCAAGGAGGAAATTGAAAATGAAATCAATTGTAGTAGAGTGAAGAGGCACTTCTTCTACCCATTTAGTAAAGTAATCAGTAGCAGTGATGATGCATATCCTTGAGAAGAAGGAGGTGATATTTTCCCAATGAGATACAAGCCCCAGTATTAAAAGGCCATAAAGCTACTTGAGAGAGGATTTCATGTGTAGGAACGTGGATGAGATTACTGTGATGTTGACATTGAGGAAATTGTTTAACAAAGGCAAACGAATCTTGTTCCATGGTTTGCCAATAATATCCCATATGAAGGAGTTTGTTAACTAGGAAATTTCCACCAAAATTACTACCACAAGATCCTTAATGAGCTTCTTGTAAAGGAATGGGGATCTTAGTTTTAATAAGGCATCAAAGTAAAATACCATTGTAAGAGCGGCTATAAAGAATGTTAGCAAGAATGATGTATCTTGTAGAAATTTTTCAAATTTGAGCTCTAGTATTCCTTGTTGATGACTTGGGAAAAGTACCATATTTTAAGTAATAGAATGTGTGTGAATACCATTCATCCAAATAAAGACTAAAATAATAAGTGTCATCATTACAAGTTTTAGAAATAGCAAGAATGACAAGATTATGTATGGTTAATTAATAGCTTTCAACATTGTTTTCTAAGGAGATAAGAGAAGCTGCACTTTCCATGGCATCCACATGTATATTATCTTTTTGAGGTAGAGTTGAAATAGAATGAGAACAAAATTTAGCAAGAAAATTCAAGTGTAAATTGTGATATTGAGTCAACTTAGTATGTTTAGCTTGATATGTTTCATTAATCTATTGCACAATCAATTGTTAATCTTCAAAGATATTAATATGTTGTACTTTGGAAAAAGTCACTTTTTAGTCCAATGATAAGGGTCTCATATTCCACAATGTTGTTAGTACAAGAGAAATTAAGATGATATGATAAAGGTATAGTTTTCTTCGAGGGAGATACAAGAATAACACCAGCACAAGAGATATTTCTACATCTAGATCCATTCAAGTATAATTACTATGTGTCATCGGTGTCTATAGGTAAGAAAAATTAATCCAGAAAAGTGATAGGAGTAAAGTTGAGGTAGGTGAAGGAGCTTAAGAAAAGACGATCAGTCAAGGCTTGTCCTTTAATTTCCTTTTGAGAAACAAACCTTTAATCAAATTCACTCAACATCATGACCCATTTAGCTAAGCAACCTGATAAATCATTTTTTGAGAAAGATGTTTCAAATGATAAAATTTTATGATGACATTGACTTTAGCATTAAGAAGGTAATGTTGGAGATTCTAACAAGAAAAAACTTAATCTAGACATTATTTTTTTATCTTAGTGTTTTGAGTTTCATAATCCACCAAAGTACAACTAAGGTAATAGGCTAGCCTCTCTTTTCCATTCTTATCATGTTGAGCTAAGACAACAGCTAAAGCTTTAGAAGAAGCAAAAGTGTATAGAAAGAATGGTTGGTTAGGGTTAGTATATTGTAAGATAGGAGTATTAGAAAAATATTATTTGAATTGTTAAAATGTTTGTTTACAATCATCATTCCATGAGAAAGTAGATTCTTTCTTTAACAAGGAAGTGAAAGGAATCATACGATCTTCCAAGTGTGATACAAAGCGATGAATAGCTTGTATTTTTCCTTGTAAACTATGAAGTTGTGAAATGTTTTGGGGAGGTGGCATATTAAAAGTGGTGTCAATATTTTTAGTATCCATTTGAATACCCCTATTTGAAATGATGAATCAAAGAATTTTTCCACTGTCTACACCACAAGCACATCTCTGAGGATTCAAAGTCATGTTATATTTATGCATTCTTTCAAAGATTTGTCTAAGAATAGGAACATGATCATTATGAGCAATAGATTTAGCAAGAATATCATTAAAATAATCTTCAATAATTTTAGGGATGTAATCGTGGAAGATAAGGGTCATAACATGTTAATATGTATCTCTCACATTTTCAATCCAAAGGGTATGACAACCCAGCAAAAGGTTCCCTGAGTAGTAATGAAAGTGGTTTTGTATTGATCTTGAGTAGGGATGAAGATTTGATTATAGCTAGAGAAAGCATCCATGAAAGATAATAAGGCATGTCCTACCATAGAATTCAAAATCATGTCAATGTTAGGGAGTGGGAAGTCATCCTTCAAGGAAGCTTTGTATAAATCACAAAAATTAGTACACATTCTGATTTTATTGTCACCCTTAGATACAGATAGAATGTTTGAGATCATAGGAGAGTAATCAATAAGACAAATAAAGCTAGCATCAAGGATTTTTTCAATTTCAGGCTTCAGCTTTGATAAGAAGAACAATACTGGGATTCATCTTACGTACCTTTTTTTAACTGGTTTAGCATTAGAAAGAAGGACAATGTTATGCATAATAATTTTAGGGTCAATACCAGGCATGTTAGAATAAGCCCAAGAAAATACATTAGGAAATTAAAGAAGAAGAAAGGTAAGATCTCTGCATTTACCCTCATCTAAACATTTTTGAATTTTTATGAATTTTTCATTGGTATAAAAAAACCCTAAAGGTGAAAAACCCTAGAGAATAATGAGATGCCTAAGTTTAACTTAAGTGTAGAATATAATAGACTAATAATTAAATGAATTAATTATTAGCTATAATATGACTACTCTAACACCTCCCCTTAAGTGTAACTTAGGGAGAAGCTAAACAACTAAGGACTAAATGATGCATGAAGACAAAATGCATGAAAGGAACTATGGGTCTCGGCAACTAGGCCTGATTAGGTACCCAAGTACAAGAAATAAACTAGATGAAGGAAACTAAGCCTCCAATCTAGGGAAAGTCCCAAAGAAAGGAACAAGAATGAGCAAGAAGCATCTCCGAAGCAAGAAGCTATAAACTCTGTCAGAAGAAACTACTGGAACCCCCACTAAAGTACATGACCAAGTAGAGAAGACAAAGTCTGAAGAGCTGATCAATTGAACCAAGGAAGCGATAGAACCAATAGGTGAACCCCCCCATAATGCTGAACAGGGAGAGGTGATAGGAACACTGAAATGCAATGTCTAAAACATCTACAGAAAGAAGAATCAAGAAAACCAACAGTGCAACAAAAGTATAAGCACAGGATAAAGGGCGGTGTCACCGACACATAGCATGGGCTAATGTCATGGAAGGTACGCTCACTTGAAAAAGGTGGATGAGCACAAAATGGCATAACATCATAACCCCCCATGGCACTTTATAACTGAGTGCGAGTACAAAAAACACATAAGGTGCTCAAAATCCCAGATATGTAGAGATAGGCACTTTATCTTAGTGCATTTACAAAATAAAGAATGCTACAGAAGAGAAGCATACAAGCTCAGAAGTTAGAAAGAAGAGTGAGCCAGAAGATCAGAAGAAGAGATCCCAAGACCTATAGAACCCAAGTAATCTGCTAGAGTGTGAAAGATTCCAAACTCAAAGGAGAGAGAACCTAGATTAGAATCTAGAAAAAATACCCCTGTAACTAAAAACTACACTGAACTAGCTTTCCGACGATATCTGGTTTGCCAAATATAGAGTCCGGATGAGCAAGATAGGGCTTCCAGAAGGCAAAAAATAGACATCAGACTTTGATAGAAAAAACACTATCAAAATAGTAGAGCCAAAATTCCTAATCACCATAATCAAAAAGAGCTCAGAAAGAGCTTTTTGACGATATAACAAAGTCCAAAAAAGGCCTCTGTATGCTCCAGATAGAGCAAAAAAGGTGAGAAGGGCCCAAAATTGCTTCAAAAGCTAGGTTTTAAGCCCCTAGGGCTAAAAAAATAGGCCCCCTGGGTGCATGGCGTGCACAGGGGGCTAAACTTGAGCTCCTGGTCATGGATATGACCGCTGGCCAGCAAAAAGAGGCTAAACCCCCACCGGGCGGCATTGCAGGCGACGGAACCTGGCGAAGCCAGGCGGCGGTACCGGAGTCAGGCTGAGCAGTGGGAGCTGGGAGGCGGAGGCCGATAGAGCTGCGCAGGGCTGGGAGGCAGTCAGCGCCGAAGGTGGTGGGCTGAGGTGGCCGTGGGGCAAGGTGCCGGAGGAGGGTGGCTGGTGGCGGGGGTGCCAGGGAAGGGCGGAGCCCGCAGGGTGGGGGCCGGGCACTGGCCGACGACGGTGGAGCACCGGTGGCCCGGCGGTGGTGCCATTTGAAAATAATTGCCTGCATTAATTTTAACGCGAAAAAATTTAAAAATTGTTTTTTTTATTTTTTCTCTTGAAAACCATGCCCGTACGGCCCTAGAAGGCCAAAAAAATCTTCCAGACACTCCGGTGTCTAAATCGGATGTGTTTTATATAGATTCTAGGGTTTTTGGGCCTTCCAGACGCAACTGTGAGGTCAGTTTTGGTCCAAAGTGCTCCAAAAAATAGAGACCCCCCAGATCTAATAAAAAATACCAAAACAAAATTGAAATCTTCAAACCGTCGTACTGCGAAGAGCTTGCTTCAACAAAACCAGAACGAGCAGCAGCAGGGGAGCTCTGATACCATGTAGAAACTGATGAAATATCATATTCAACTCCAAGATCCAGCTGCATGCACAATACCTATCACAAAGAATGAAGCAAAAATATGGAAAAAGAAAAACCCTCTTGTGCTCAAAAATGTCAGAGCTCAAATTATATTAAGAGAGAATCAACAAATAATTACAAAAGCAGCTTATAAGGATGGAAACCTTAAAGCCACACAAAACTAGGTTGAGGAATAATAATTAATATAAATATTAATTATTATTCACCTAAAAGGAGTAAGCTTAAGTGAAATAGAATAATAGAGGACTTAATTAATTAAACCAAAATGATTTAATTATAAAGTCAAATATATCTATTACTCTAACATCAATGGTATAAGTAATCAAAAGATTACTTTTGGGAGAGATGTCCATAGACAAAGGGAGATCATGGTGATGTTTGGATGTAGTATATTTCCCAAAGTATGCTTTAGCATTCAAACAATAAGTTATTCTCCTATTATGATTAAAAATGAGGAAGATCATCGTATGCCCCCAAGAATTCAGCTAAAGCATCATCAGTACTAAAGGTATCTAAAGAGGATTTCTAATCAAAATCGATGAGATGAGGATTCACAACTTTCAAAGGTCCGAAAGAGATATTGTTAACATTAAGAGTAAATGTTTGTGGCTTCTTATGAGGATTAAATCCTAATCCATAAGAGTGTTCATTTCCATCATTGTCTAAGGGAACTCAAATTTTGTATTTGTATTTTCCACATCCATTTCCAGTGAATCCATATTTTTCAAATAAACTATAAATAGGAACATAATGAGAAGGTATATCCGAAAGAGTTAATGGGGCTTCATGATTCACTATGACATAAAAAGTAGGTTTGACAGTTTCTAAAGATTCACTAGTAGAAGCAACAAAAAAGTTGTTACTAAGTTCATCAGAGAGAGCTGTTGATGTTATAATCTCTTTGTCAAGCTTAGGTTGTTGATGTCCAAGTTTTAGAACTTTGTACTCTCCAATATAAGTTGGTGCAAAATCTAAGGACCCCTAATCATCATCTGAAAGGACACTATTAGGAGAAGGATCGTCCTTAGGTTCTTGATCTTCTTTTTCTTCAACAGACATGGGTTTAGCACTTTCTTTACCATTCAAACAACTATTTAGTCTATCATCTTCCATGAGTGTACATCAAATTTTTGTAGATAAACTTGACTTTTCGATGAAGAGTGGAAGGAACAATGTGCATAGCAGGAAACCAAGGTCTACCCAAAATAAAATTATAGTGGTGAGTATTCTCGCCTGTTCTAGTTTTTGTCAAAACATTTGAGAGTCTAACCAGTCAAAAACTTGTGATAAAGTCCAAAAAGAACTGATAAACCATGGGTAGATGTTTGTGACATATTTTGCTAATATTATACACATAGTGCAGTATTTCATAAAACCATCAGAATCTATGTTCTAATATCTAGATATTTAATTTGATTAAGCTTGTTGCATGAATATTTCTGCATCATAACTAACTTGACAGAAGAGAAAGCGGCTTGAGAGTGGTCAACAACATTCAAGGAGGACTGTTGAGGACCAGCTACAGCGAAGTGATCATTACAGCACTAGGAAACATGGCTGCTACAATGGAGCCATTATTCTAGGACACGGGGATGTAGTGTGCCTATATTCCCTCTGCACTTCATTACGTTGAATTAGTCACCCGAGCTTTACTACCCACATCGCGGGCTGTTGCTTTTCCATCTTCTTTTCCGGCATGTTTTCAGCAAGATAGTTTCTTTTCTATTTTTGTAATAAATGTTTGATCCTCTATATATAGGGATTGGACTGATAGTTTGAGGTTAGCTAAGAACAAAATAGAGACAAATGTTTTTGGAAGAAAATTGATATACGACAATCTATTTCAAGTTTCACGTATTGTTTCTATGTAATGAGTTTTTGAAATGCAATGAAATAGTTCTTGGTTTACATTCTGTGTTCATAGTTTAGTAGAAATTGACCAAGGGGGCCCACTTGGGAGGTGGAATAGGTTAGAATAGAATAGATTTCATTTTCAGCATTTCTAGTATTTCAGATAGAAGTTACAATTTCTTCCTGCAACATCGCAACTTGTGAGTGTTCCTGCAGCATCTGCAAGAATAGTTATAATGGGTGTTTTAGGTTGAAATCATAGGTTTCAGTAGAGTTGAAATTTATAGAATTCATTCCTGTAAGAAGCTAAATGTATTCTTTTCCTGCAGCACTAGTGTAGGTTTCTTTTATGCATTTTTACCTTCCTGCAGCATAAGCAGAATGACTCCTTAAGGAACCTAGTGCACATATCATGCCGACCATTTCAAGTATACGTCCCTGGGTTGACAAGTTAAATGCACCTTATAATGGGAAAATTAGTCCTTATATTGAATTAACCATTCCTAAGAAAGACCTTGAGCATGATTATTATACACCTATTGTGAGGCGGTTCATTTTTGGCGCTGCTACCGGGGATGGTGTCAAGCTAGGAATATTTTCGAGTCATTTTTCATTCCTAGATTAGTTTTTAGATTTGTCTCTCTAAAAATTGCTTCACAAGCATAAAGAATTCAATTGTATGCATCGAAGAGAAAGGCGATGAGATGAATATGGCAGATTTCTCCTAGCAGAGCCTACTAATTTGAATGAGGAAGTTGAAGAAGTTGAGTTACCCTTTGAGGATGCAAGCCCTGACTTTCCTGCAGCATCTTCCTCCAGAGCAAAACCATTTGATGTAAGTGGCTTCTGACCTTTTGTAGAAATCTTGGCCAGCTTTCTAGATAATTTCGGCCCAAATCCACCTAACATTAACAATCCAGTAGCCAATGCTCCTTTCTAGCAGCAACCCCACAATCAAATACCTCCAGTAATGGCACATCCTACTTTCCCATTTCCTCTCCCAAGCCTTATAAACAATGATAATCTCAAGTATATACCCACAACTGCTCTTCCAAAGTTTTATGAACTTATAACTGAGGATCCTAACACTTTCTTGTTTGAGTTTGACATACTGTGTCAAAGTTTTGACTATAATATTGATGCTCATAAGCTCAAGTTATTTCCTGCAACATTGAAAGAGTTAGCATTACGATGGTTCATGGGCTTAGGAGTGAATGCAGTAGGTACCTGGGATGAGATGTAGATGTTGTTTCTGTAGAAATATAATGATTATTGCAAAGGCAGTGACCCAAAAGGAGATGACATCTTTAGGATGTCTCAAAAGGAAGACAAAACATTGGAGGACTATGTTTCACATTTTTTGTACACAATGCAGAAGAATCCCCATCATGTAATGGTAGAGGATTCACAAAAATTAGTCTTCTTAAGAGGGGTAAATGACAACTCTCTGGAGGCATTAGACTTGATGGCTGGTGGAGACATATCCCAATCCTCTTGGGATGACCTCAAGAAAATCTGTCAAAACTACTCAAGGTCAACTGTGAAGAAAGGCAGAGGATACCGGTCCACAGTCACAAAAGGGATTGGTTCAGGTGTTTCAAGGTTGGAGATATCTAATTTGCTTGTGGATTTCAAGTAGGATATTATAAATGATGTAGCTATACATCTTGACACAATGACTACCAAGAAGAAGCATGCAGAAGCTGAATCACAATTGGCTGAGTACTGTCCACATTGCCGCAAATAGAAAGAAGACTGTGGATGTAAGTTGGTAGCCAACCTGGAAAACAAACATTTTCCAACTGACTACATGTAGATAGAAGGAGACAATGATCAAGTGTTCTTTATTTTTCAATGTTGACCATGGGCTTCATGACAAGGTATGCCACAAGATCCTCTACAGTTTTCAAATTTTAACAATAATCAGTGGCAAAACCAAAATTATCAGAACAATTCTCAGTACTCTCAACCTCAGTGGAAAAAGTAGAAAAATACCCAATGGCCTAATCAGAAAAATACCCAATGGCAAAACCAGCAAAATACCCAATGGCCTAATCAACAAAATAACCAATGGAAAAACCAGCAAAATAATCAGTGGCCAAATCAGCAGAATCAGTGGCAACCATTGCAAGGAAATTGGTAGCAAAATAACCAATGGAGGGGGCCTCCACAGTGGCCTAACCAAAATTTTGGTAGTCTACAATTACCACCTCCAGTGCAACCACCTGTAATAATGCCACCTCCTGCAGCAACTAATACTAATCCAAAGCCAACCCAATTGCCTGCTCAACCACAGCCAAATCCAAACAACAAACAACAGCAACAACAAGCGTACACTACTAACACTCAACAGTGCCCTACTTATTCAGTAGAAATAGCTGATATTCATTTGAGGTCCAGTACCACCCTACCCACACCTGAATATCCTATAATTACAGAAGTTGCAAACACTCCTGCAACACTGCTTCCAGAAGCCACATTGCCAAATACCAGCCGACCTACTGATATACCCAACAAAACTACTGTCCACACTTCAAATCCACCCTTTCCACAGAGGATAAATAAAGAAAAACCTATACCCCAAGAGGAAGAAACATTTGATATTATTGAGTAGCTGAAAAATATGAATATTCAAATCCCACTGTTCCAAGCTATCAAAGATATACCTATTTATGGAAAGGCTACAAAGGAAGCATGCCTTAAGAATCCAGGGTGGAAGAAGAAAGACCCTTAGACAGTACATGTTGTAGGTAAATTAGCAGATATCATGTTAGGAAAGGTGGTAATACCCAAGTATTCAGATCCTGGCAGTCCAGTAGTCGACCTGATAATAAAAGGACAGACTATGAGAAATGCTCTAGTTGATTTGGGAGCAGCAATAAATGTTATGACTAAAGATACAATGCATAAGCTAAGCATAGAAGGCTTAAGAATAATAGCCACAGTGTTACAACTTGCTGATAGTTCAACTGTTACTCTAGAGGGCCTCATAGAAGATGTGATATTAACCTTAGATTCATGGGAGTATCTTGTTGATTTTCTCACCCTATCACCTAAAGTAAACTTTGTTGGCTATCCTATAATCTTGGGAAGACCTTGGTTAGCCACCACTGATGCCAAAATTAATTGTAGATTAGACAGTATGACAATTTCAAATGGACAAGCCATAAGGAAACTATCCCTATATCCTCCTGCCCAACCCCAGCCAGACTTGGGAGAACCTATTTGGCTAGACTTAGGAGATGAGGAGGAGGAGTTTAATTCAATAGCCTAGCTCACGATGTTGCATAGGCAATCTTTTCTAAAGATGCAAGAGGAAGATGATGTGATATAGAGCATTCTAACCAATGAATGTGTTGTGGCTAAAGATGTTTCAGAAAGTTCTGTCTTACAGCTATGTACCTATGAGGATTGTATGTCTCCAGCAAACCATGAAATGATTAATCAATTATTGGCAAATGAAATAGTT
This sequence comes from Thuja plicata, assembly GCA_018584345.1. Taxonomy (NCBI): domain Eukaryota; kingdom Viridiplantae; phylum Streptophyta; class Pinopsida; order Cupressales; family Cupressaceae; genus Thuja; species Thuja plicata. The sequence continues at coordinate 395,766 of MU228200.1, read as the reverse complement.
AGAAGTCCAGTGCCTGAAGTGTTAATGGTAGAGCTAACAACAACAGTAGAACTATCCTCTGGATGAAGCCTCCATGTAAACAACAAGCTATCCCAATCACAGTTGGCATTGTTAACAATGCTCCTCAGTCAGCATGAAAAAGCCTTTGCATGGGATTATGGAGATATGGAGGGACTAAACCCAAAACTCTGCACCCATAGAATCTACATCAATGATGGAAGTTTGCCACTTTGTTAACCACAGAGGAGGATAAATCTGGCACTGAGACAAATAATTAAAACAGAGTTGCAAAAGTTGTTGGATGATGGATTCATCTACCCAATCTCTGACAGCAAGTGGGTATCACCATTGGTAATTATACCTAAGAAAGGAGGTAAGTCATGGATATGTGTGGATTACAGAGAATTAAATAATGCTACAAAAAAGGACCACCTCCCTTTGCCTTTTATTGACCAGGTCTTGGATAATTTGGCTGAAAAGAAATATTTCTCCTTTCTGGATGGATACAGTGGTTACAATCAGATAAGCATTGCCCCCGAAGATCAAGAAAAGACCACGTTCACATGTCCTTGGGGCACATATGCCTATTTAGTGTTACCATTTGGATTATGCAATGCCCCTGCTACCTTTCAGAGAGCTATGATCAACATCTTTGCTAATATATCCCATGATTGCATGGAAATCTACATGGATGAATTCACTACATTCGGTGTCACATTTGAGGAAGCACTGAAGAACTTGGAGAAAGTACTAATTAGATGCAAGGAACATAGCCTATCTCTCAACAGTGAAAAGTGCTTTCTGATGATGCAGGAAGGAGTGGTGTTGGGACATTTTATCTCCAAAGCTAGAATCCAGGTAGACCCTACGAAGATAGAGGTAATTCTCACACTCCCTATTCCTACTAAGCAAAAAGAAGTTAGATCTTTCCTAGGTCATGCTGGCTATTATAGGAGGTTTATCCAGAACTTTAGTCAAATAGCTAGTCCTCTGTACAACTTACTTACCAAAGAAGCTAAATTTTCTTGGACAAAAGAATGTGATGAGTCTTTCCTACAGCTCAAGTCACTTTTGACAACTGCACCAGTACTTAGGGGTCCTAACTAGACATTGCCATTTCACATACATACAGATGCTTCAGACTATGTGGTAGGTGCTTTCTTAGGACAGAAGACTAAAAACCTTGAAAATGCAATCTATTATATCAGTAAGAGTCTACATGGACCAGAGTTAAACTATATAGTGACTGAAAAAGAATTGTTAGTAGTAGTTTATGCTCTAAACAAATTCTGCCATTATGTGACTGGTTATCCTATGTATGTTCATACTGACCATGCAACAATTAAGTATCTCATGAACAAACCTGCCATAATAGGCAGGTTAGCAAGATGGCTCCTTCTTTTGTAGGAATTTGATATAACAATCATTGACAAGTCAAGGAAAGCAAACGTGGTGGCAAATAATCTATCCAAACTTCATCATGCTGAGGAAGATACCACTTTGATAGATGATGCATTTCCAGATGAACATTTATTTCATATTGATGTCTAGAATCCATGGTATGCAGATATAGCTAACTACTTAGTAGTTAATAAAATGCCAACACATTTCTCTTATAAAGAAAAGAAGCTACTTGTGCAGAAAAGCTTCCATTTCTCTTGGATTGATAGAATATTATTTTACACTGGACCTGACCAAGTCATGAGAAGATGTGTGAGAGAAGATGAGACATATGACATTCTTCATGCATGTCAAAATGAACTATGTGGACACTTTGCAACCAAATGAACAACACAGAATATTTTAACAACTGGCTACTATTGGCCTACACTTCACAAAGATGCAGCAAGTTATACAAGAAAATGTGACAAATGCCAGAGAATGGGCCGACCAACAAGATCAAATGAAATGCCCTTAAACCCATAGGTGGTGGTAACACCATTTGATAAATGGGGCATGGAATTTATTGGTCCAATAGATCCTCCATCCAATGGGAAGTCATACATTCTGGTATGCACAGATTACCTAACCAAATGGGTCAAAGTCAGAGCAATGAAGCATGCAAGAGATCATAAAGTTGCTGAATTCCTGTATGAAGAAATATTTACTAGATATGGTGTGCCAAGAGAACTTGTTACTGATCAGGGTGCACAATTCACATCTAATCTAATAACAGAGCTCATGAAGGAATATAATATCAGACATCAGAAATCAAGCCCCTATCACCCTCAAGCCAATGGACAAGCAAAAGTTACAAATCAGGAAATAGAAGCAATTTTAACAAAGACAGTTCATTTGCATCACTGAGACTGGAGCAGTAGACTATCAGAAGCCATCTGGGCATATAGAACAATATGGAAAACCACCATAGGTTTCACTCCGTTTGAACTATTATATGGAAAAACAACAATGCTACCGATTGAGTTTGAACACAAAACATTAAGAACAGCGCTGGAGTTAAACATTGATCTTCCTAAAGCACAAAAAGAGTGATTGCTACATCTCAACTCTTTGGATGAAATGTGCAAGTCTGCCCTACATCACACAGAAATTGTCCAAAAGCAAAGAAAAAAATGGCATGACTCCCATATCAAAAATAAGCAATTCAAAGTTGGAGATTGGGCATTGTTATATGATTCCAGATTCCAAAAGATACCAGGCAAGCTACAAACACAATGGCTAGGTCCATATGGAATAAGCCATGTATTTAAAAATGGAGCAGTCCAGTTGACAACAATCGACCCTGTCCACTTCAAGCTACTCGTCAATGGCCATAGACTAAAGTTGTACCACCAGCCACAGACGAAGACTTCCTGCAGTAGTTCAACCAGCCAGTTTTAACGAATCAACAGGTAACACTTCCTGCAGCAAAGGGTGTCAACCTTCTTCCTACAGAACTTCAATAATAATTCCTTCGACGCATGACCATAATAATAACTTTATGATTACATAAAGTTAAAATTCTCCATTCACTTTCTATATTCTTCTTTTTCACCCCATTTCATTTCCTAATCTTTCATCCACCCACCTTCCATGTCATCGTGTTTCCTTGATTTCAATAAAGAGATAGTGCGCTGACACATACCAACCACCAACGCCGTCATTCCACTCTCACCAATCTTTCTTGCCACATGTGATGATAAATTACCAGGTATGAGCTTTTCAAATTTATTTCCATTTTTAGTGCATAGATTTAGTTGGTTATATCGAATACTGCAATAAATGTATGATTGTCGCCTTAATCCAGTTCTGTACCTTCTGCCAAGTCAGACAAGTGAGGACACTTGTCCATATTTTTTAGGGGGCAGGGAAGTGTGCCAATTTATAAAAAAGTGTCATTTCTATTTACTCATTAAAAGATCCCCAAATCTGTACTTTGGCATTGTCTTAATTAAAATCTAGCTGCCGCATCACACAAGTGTCAAATGTCATGCCTTTATTTCGAATAAACTCCTAACTGTCAGAATAGATGTGACCCAATATTAAAACCATGTCATAACTCTCGCTCGCATGAATATCTATGATTCATTCTGTTAAAAGTACATTATTATTTTTCACATCAAGAATACCAGAAGAATGTGAAAGAGGGTCTGTGGGTTTACGCGAATTAGTCTGAAATTCAAAAGAAAAGAAGGTAATTATCAAGAATAGAGTAGAGGTTAAATAGAGCAGAGGTTCAATTTGGTAAAATGGGGGGCCAATTGCAGTGGCATGAACTAGTGGTTCATAATATTTTACTAGCTGACATGGAGGCTGTAAGAAGATTTAATGCCTGCGGATGGCTGGGGTATTTCTTAAAATTGACAGAGTTTGATGATGAAGCAACAATAGAATTTTTGACACATTTGATGAGGGCCACGCAATGGTATGGGGGTTGCCAGTTGTTGCAACAGAGGAGCGAATAGAGAAATTGACCGATTTGCCAGCAGCAAGGGAACATTATCCCAATACCCATGATGCCAGGTTAGCCAGGGCTCAATTCACCCTACCAGGAGACCCTCCATTGGAAATCACTAAGCAGGGATGCAAAAGGATGTCCATTCCTCCACCATACCAGGAGTTGGCTACGCACATAATAAGGTATTTCACCTGTGAAGGGCGATTCTCTAATTTACATGTGCATCATTTTAAGTTGCTTAGTTATGTACAACATAATATCCCAGTGAATGCACCTAATTTTCTGTTTAATATGCTGTGCATTAGTACCGAAGAAACCTAGAAAAAGAAAGACAACTCTATTACTCATCATGCCCTGATTAAGTTACTCATAGAAAGATCTCTTAGGGATGCCTCCCCTATGACATGGGCAGAGTTCGTCCATCATAAAACCCTTCAGCCTCAAATTGCCCCTAATGTGCAAGATAACCAAGATA
>MU228200.1:374688-388458 GCA_018584345.1 Thuja plicata | reverse complement strand
GAGAGCAATTTTACAAATCTTGCAACTCCATGCATAGAGAGCTATGGATCGATTTGTGAGGGCTCATTCTTGAGTTTCCTTGCATGTAAGGATTCATAGAAGTGCACTACTTTTGTGTGTACACTATGTTCTAATATCTAGATATTTAATTTTATTAAGCTTGTTGCATGAATATTTCCACATCATAACCAACTTGACAGGAGAGAAAGCGGCTGGAGAGTGGTCGACAGCATTCAAGGAGGACTGTTGAGGACCAGTTATGGCAGAGTGATCATTAAAACACTAGGAAATATGGCTGCTACAATGGAGCCATTATTTCAGGATGCGGGGATGTAGTGTGCATATATTCCCTCTGCACTTCATTACATTGAATTGGTCACTTGAGCTTTACTACCCATGCTGCGGGCTGTTTCTTTTCCATCTTCTTCTCCGGCATGTTTTCAACAAGATAGTTTCTTTTCTATTTTTCTAATAAATGTTTGATCCTCTATATATAGGTATTGGACTGATAGTTTGAGGTTAGCTAAGAACAAAATAGAGACCAAAGTTTTTGGAAGAAAATTGATATGCGACAATCTATTTCAAGTTCCACGTATTGTTTCTATGTAATGAGTTTTTGAAATGAAATGAAATAGTTCTTGGTTTACATTCTATGTTCATAGTTTAGTAGAAACCGACCAAGGGGGCCCACTTGAGAGGTGGAATAGGTTAGAACAGAATAGATTTCATTTCCAACATTTCTAGCATTTCTAGTATTTCAGATAGAAGTTACAATTTCTTCCTGCAACATCGTAACTTGTGAGTGTTCCTGCAGCATCTGCAAGAATAGTTATAATGGATGTTTTAGATTGAAATCATAGGTTTTAGTAGAGTTGCAATTTATAGCATTCATTCCAGTAAGAAGATAAATGTATTCTTTTCCTGCAGCACTAGTGTAGGTTTCTTTTATGCATTTTTACCTTCCTGTAGCATAAGCAGAATGACTCCTTAAGGAACCTAGTGCACATATCGTGCCGACCATTTCAAGTATACGTCCCTGGGTTGACAACTTAAATGCACCTCATAACGAGAAAAGTAGTCCTTAGATTGAATGAACCATTCCTAAGAAAGGCCTTGAGCATGATTATTATACACCTATTGTGAGGCGGTTCACCAGGCATGCCATTAATATGAGTGTATAAAATAAAAGGACCTACCTTAATAGGAAAATTAATGATACCCAATGTTTTCTTAGCAATGTTTTCAAAACCATGTATAATAATAAAATTAGGTTTAATAGTTGAAATATCAAATTTGATCTCTTTCAACATGTCCATACTAAAAAAATTTAATCTATAAATATTATCAATTAATTTCCTAGAAATGATAGTATTATTGATAAGGACAGCCACCATAAGGGAATCATGTTGATCTTGAACTTATTTGGAGGGAAAATCATCTTGGGTGAAAATAATTTGAGCTAGGACAGGTGTAGTATGCATACATCCTAAAAAAGAGTTGATGTTATCTTGACTAGGTGGAGGATTTGGAAAAGTGATTAAAGATTTTTGCAAGGCTTCATGATATGTAGGAGAAGTTTGAAGGAGTTCCCATGGAGAAATATTAGTAGGAGTGGCACGTAGCTGTTCTACCAAATTATACTCCTTTCCAAGATTCGGAGGTAAGCGTGGTGCTGGAGAAAGAATGGATTGAGAAGGTGGTAAAGAAGTAGGAACTAATGGATTAGTAGGTTGAGGATTATTTCTTGTATGCTAGGTGTGATCCATTACCTTATATTCCATAATAAAATCCAAAGGACTTCTAGATTTTCCTTTCACCGCTATAATAGGTTTGTTTGGATTTTGGAGAGAACTTTGTTGATTGTATCCTTTAACCATAATCATAGGTGTAGTAAAATTTTGAGAAGAATACTATGGAGGATAACCCTTAACAGTAATGACTAGTTTAGAGGTTTGAGAGAAATTTGATTGATCACATCCTTTGATAGTTATCATAGGGTAATGTACAACTACCTTAGGTGTTTCAATGTTGAAAACAAAATCACTCAAAGGAAGAAGTTTAAGTATTTTTGTAAAAGGTTCATTGAAGAGATGTAGAGGAAAATTTAGTAGAGATTGAGTCATCAAAGACTTCACCTATCATAACAAAATCTACACTACTAGATACCTCATAAGGGTTCCTAACATCATGACTAGTAAAGGAATCATCAAAATACTCATTAATAAATAAATCATACATATTTGAAACAAGAAAATGAAATGCAATTATTTTTGTATTTTTCAAATGTAAATGAAATGCAAGAAAAGGAAAGATAACAATGTTCCTTTTTCCCTTTTTATGATGTAACAAGGAGTTAATAATAAAAAAATATAATGAAAGCATAAAAATATGATTCTAAGATAATGTAATGCTTGAAAAGTAAATCTAATCACTAAATGACAATATTTTTGTTCTTTTTGAGATTATTGAAATGCATGCAAGATCTAACTAACCAACAGAAAAGCTACAATACATGAAAGGTTCAGGTTCACCAAAATGTATAATAGGAAATGGTGAGAAATGCTAGGATATAGATCACTCACCAAATATATGGGGGATATTATACATTGGAATAAAAAACCCCATCCTACAAGATAGATTCAGAAAGCACAACCAAATGAGCAAGGATGCTAACTCTGGATCTATGCTTTATAGGGTTGGATTTGGTTAATTCTAATAGAGATTGTGAAAGATATGCAAATATGAAATGAAAAAGCTTATCTATGAAAGTAAATGAAAGGAAATAGGAATAAGAATATGTGCACCCAAAAATTGAAGAGGAAAATTGCACTTTGAACATGACTTTACTGACTGGTGGAGTCACGGGTTCTATTGGTTTTCAACTCTGATGACCTAGAATCTACTACTGTTAGAATTGAGAGATTTTGATTCTAAAAAGGAAAAATTTGACCCAATTCGACCTAAACCTAGACAATGCCAACCTAATTCGGTCTATTCCAAAGGATTCTAGAGATAGAGGGGAAAATAGACCAGGAATAATCATTCTGCAAGGTTCTCAAATTTGTACATGTACACTTTTAAGACCTGCAAATCTAGAAAAGTGTGTGTGGGTGGCAATATAGGGGTTTTCCTTAGTCAACCCCCCATTTTGGTGATTCCCACCTCTAGGGATAGCCATTACAACATGTAGAGTTTGATTTTCTTGTGAATCTAGAGTATGTCTAGAATGAAAATAAGCTATAATATCAAAGTAAATTCCTATATCTAACCCTATATGTGATAGACTGAAACCCTAGCATGAAAATGAAAACAATATTTGATTTAAATCATGTAAATATAAACCATCAATGCATAGATCTGAAAATAACAAGGAAATCATACTAAGTCCCCAAGGGTCAAATTACTATAGAGGTAGGGGTGGTGGACTTAGAAACAACAATAATGGATATAAACTCGGTTAATGGTTGCTATGGTTTCCCAAACCCTTCGAATACTTTAATGAACTCAAAAGTAACAATGTTTCTCCCACCAACCCAAGGTTACATAAATGGAAATTTATGATTGTATCTAAGGTAATTTGAAATTTTTAAAGGTTATTTGTAACCCCTAGGACACCCAACTCCCAATTCTTCTCCAAACTGGCCAGAGGCCTAATTGCAAATCTAGTAGCCCTGCAGCAACTGAAAACATCTCATAGCTCAAAACTTTTTGAAATAACTTGATGAAAAAATCACCATTTCAGATACCCTTTATTTAATAATTAAACATATCATATGATGGACTACTATTGTTTTGGACCAATTCATAGATCTTTGACTGCACACCTGCACAAATGCATAAAAAGTGATGATTTAACAAAGAAAATACTAACTCCTTGTATCCCCAAGACCCCAACCTTTTTTGAAGAAGCTTAATATGTCCCAAAACCTCTAAATCCAAAAGGAATTTGGCTTATACTTTCAATAACATCAAAAGCCCCAAATCTCACTCCTTTAAACCCTTACAACTAGGGCTCTCACAATTTATTATCTCCCAAGCTCTAGAAACTTAAAAAACAATTGAATCAGAAATAAAATTACATTTTAAGACAACCCACAACAACAAAATCACTCCTTGCACACAAAAATACACTATTGCTACACATTCCAAGCAATTTCAATGCTTTTTCTCAACCAAACAATGGTGATCACTCTACATTTGCTTTACTCTTGCACTTCCAAGGTTAATTAATTATTTTAAATGTTATATTATATGCATCCCATGAATTATATCCCCTTAGAGTTCATGGGATGGTCATATTTCAAAAGAAAAGCAAAACTATCACTTAGAAGACTCCCAAAACAATGAAAGTTTAGTCAACACCAGGTGTACAGAATTCAATACAACCTTAAGAGAATCATAAAATGATTTAAGATGAATAGAAAATAATCCTTCAATACATTATACTCCTTTTAAATGACCAAATAACTCAAGACTTCAAAGAACAATGCAAAATGTGCAAAAATCTGAATTCTATTGCATCTCTGTGATACAGTCCATATAGCCAGCTTCTCCCTCCTTCAAAAAATGGACTCTACAATGACTAATAATTTGTTTCCATCCCACTCTAACCATTTCTTGGAAGTTACATTCAAATGGAATACCAAAAGACCTCTTGCATGGAGTTCCCACTAAAGGACAAAATGGTTGTTACACTTTGAAAAAAAAGGAATCTTTCAACTTTGCAAACACTCTAAAAACAACTCAAAAATTGTAACTTCAAAATCCTAATGTCTTCCAACATATTTTAGACTTATTCTAAACACATATAAATTTAAAACAACTCCTAAACATTCCTTTGACCCCCTTGAACTCTATTGGTCCACTTACAAAGCATAGTAGTCCTTCAAGGACGATTTCATTCACATGTTATTTAAAAGCCATTATAGGATTTAGGATTTCATAGTTGATCCTCTTTGATATGAAAATATCCCCTTCAATTGCTTGTGTCATTATGAGAGTCTTGTCTTCATTGCATAACTTTAGTGTCTTCATGAATTGTCTTAGGTGCCCTGCACCATACTCCCCTCCACTCAAAGAACTCTTGTCCCAAGAGTTGTCCTTCTTGTGTCACTTGTATCTCTTTGAAAATGTCTGATACTTAGGGATGAGATACTACCCTAAAGTGACCTACCTTTGTCTCAAACACCCTGCATTCATACACAAAATATTAGATAAAAACTCATTGCCATTTGACTGTCTGCCTTCATGACAGTATTGTTGTTGATTGAATGTCTACATTGTAGACCCTTGGACATACTTCATTGCTCTCTTATTGGTCACTTCTATACCTTCATCTACCTTCCCTCCAATAGGAAACTTCATGGTCCCAATCATGATGAAATTCTGATCCATCAATCCCTTCTTCTTAGGACTATCATGCCCTTCTTCAATCTACACTTTCTCTTCTCCAACCCAACCCGTATCACACGGTGATCTACCCTGTCCATGTATTGCAATATCATTGCCAAAACACATTATAACATGCTTGATTTCATCCTTGAGAATTCGTTTGAGGGTGTACTTCATCATTCCATTGTAAACTAGATAAGTGTTTGTGAAGCCATCATGTACAACCCTTCTAGAAAATTGCCATGGTCTACCCAAGATGACATGCCCACAACTCATATCCAAGAGATCAAATAGAATACTATCATAATATGGACCAATTGAAAAATTTACAACAACTTGATCCTTCACAAGTATGTTATTATCTTTACTCACCCAAGTATCATAGTATGGGTTTGGGTGTGCAAGAATTTGTAAATGCAACTTGGTGATCACTTCTCTTGAAACCAAATTATGTGAAGCACCTGAATCAATAAGAAAACTACAAACCTTACCATGGATCAAACACTCAGTATTTAATATGCTTGTCTCTTGCATTGGTTGTCCACTTCCCATCAACAAACATTCTCCTTCTTCTGGTATCACTAAGATAGGTTCATGCTGCTCCTCCTTGATTGTCTCTTCTTCTACCAAGTTTATCCTCTTATCTCTACCCTTGTCCTCATTCCCCTTAGGACATCTAAAGGATTGATGACCTATGTCATTAAATGTAAAACATCTCCCTGTGAACACTCCATTGTTCCTTCCTCCACTTCTTCCTCCTCTATATCCTCCTCTTGTCTCTGATGTGTATGGCTTGTCTTTGTCTTTATCATTGTTATTCTAAAAATCAGTGGTACCTCTACCACCTCTTCCTCTCATAGATGACCCTCCTCTTGTACTTCATTGTCTCTCTTGTCTTCTCTTTATTATAGGCTTTAGGATTTCATAGTTGATCCTCTTTGATGTGAAAATATGTCCTTCAATCACTGGTGTCTTTATGAGAGTCTTGTCTTCATTGCATAGCTTTAGTGTCTTCATGGATTGTCTTAGGTGCCTTGTACCACAAATTACTCCTAGCCATCCTCACAATCCATTTGAAACTCCATGATGTTGAAAATGATGTCTTGAATGCTTCACTTGAAGTTGTAGATGCTTGATCAGAATGCTTGAATGAAGTTATCAATAGCTAACCCTTGCTTCAATAGATGACATAAAACTTGGGCTTCCACCTTGAAATTATTTGTTGTAGTTAAATTGGGGTTTTCACCTTGCACTTGATTTCCATTAAGCCAAAATGAAGCAATTAGGGTGCTTTTATAGTGATTTTGGGAATCAGAATTGCATAGACAACGATAAACCCAAAAACCCTTCAAATCCATCAGGATGGACCTAGGCCATAAATATAGGATCAAGCCCCTCAGAAAAGGCCAAATTAGGTTAGCCTAGTATAGGACAAGGCCAACTTAGGTTTAATTTTTCCTCAATGACCTTGGTTAATCCTGAGGGATGGGTCACTTTTGATCTGATAGTTTGAGGTTTAAAACTATAGTTGATTCCAAAAATGGGGTTGAATTTTGAGGACACAAGGAGGTAAAATAGGGCCTAGGAGATGAAATGAATTTGTGATTGGAGGAAAATAGAGGAAGGCGCATAGAAATTAGAACCTACCTCAATTTTTGGAAAATTTGGAGAGAGAAGAGGACTCAAATTTGAGTTAAGAATTGCAATTATGAAGTCCTAGGATACAAATGTACAATGCAAATAAACTAAGGTAGGTTTTTAAAAATCATTAAATTATAGATCACACAAGTTCTTACAATTTAGGATGGTGCACTACTAATCAACCTAGAAATATGAAAAAGTAAAGTATGTAGACAAAGAGAAGTGACCAGATCTAATGAATAAAGTTTCTCATACCTTCGTAATTCAGATGCATCTTTTAATGTAATCAAATGTGATTATGAAACAACTTTGACTAAACATAAAAACCAAACTAAAATCATGAAAAGACAAAACCTTGTGTGATAGATGGTTGAATTTGCCAATTTTGAAATGAAAAGAAGGGGAAAAGGTAGGTAGAGTGATAGAAGCAATGGATCCTCCTTGATGAAAACTCCTTTTCTTGACCTCAAATGGAGAAAGAAGATAGATACATGAAGAAATCCACCTTGGATTCTTGATGAGAAGAAATGATACTAAGACTTTGACGGATCTTGAATTGCCTCCAATTACCTTGAATTTTTTGATGAACTTAATTTTCTCAATCACTTGCAAAAGACTCTTGGATTGATTATCTTCCTATAGATTTGAATTCTTGAAGATGGAACAAAAAATGAGAAGTAGAGGGATTTTTTACTTAGCACTAAATTTATTGGGTTTAACCTTACCCATTCTGACCACAAATCTAAATCTTGCATCCATCCACTAGATGGACCCCCCTCCATAAATTTGGGCCACTTTTTGGGGGTGCACAACACCTAGAACATTGTGCACCTGGGTGCAGAATGTTTGAAATATTTTTCACCCTCCAGTCAAGGCTAAAACTTATTTTCTGGACTCCTAGGAATGTGTAGATGCAGATGTTTAAATTACAGATGGATCTAGGGCTCAGAGAGGTCAAAAAAACAATCAATAATGACATAGGTCCTAGATGAGGAAATAAATTAAATGATTGGAAGAAAAATAAAGGTGCACACCTAGAAATAGGGTCTAACCTTGATTTTAAATGAGAGAGAGAGAGAGGACCCTAATTTTAGTTTTAAAGTTTGCATAAGGTTTAATTACTGTTAGAGTTGTCATATTATAGCTAATAATTAATTTATTTAATTATTAGTCTATTACACTCTACGCTTAAGTTAAACTTAGGCATCTTATTATTCTTTAGGGTTTTTCACCTTTAGGGTTTTGTGATTCCTTTTATAAGGATTCACCTCTTTGTTTTTCATAAGGAGTTTTTCACATCTGATTGTAATAGCTAGAAACATATTGTTAATATATTGTTTTCTTTTGTATACGATGTCTCCTATAGCTTTTTGGCCTCCATAGTTTTCTCTTGTCTTTTGTACTTTGCTTCTTCCATGTGACAAGTTTGCATGCAGGTGTTCTTGGGAGAATAGGGTTTTTCCTACTCTAACATGGTATCAGAGCCATCTTGTTTCTCATTGTTCATGCTTTGTCAAAGTGCATCAGAAGCTGGAGGTTTTTCTGGCTTCTCAGGAGATTTTATGTGGATTTAGGGGGACCTTTATTTTTGGTCATTTTGGGCTCAAACAGACATCACCATTGTGCTCAGAGCACCCAAAAACGCTAGAATCTATATAAAAATTATCCATTTTGGACAACTTGGCTCCGAGGTAAAAAAAATTTGGTTTCTAGTGCCGTACGGGCACGAAAACTGAGAAAAATCCAAAAAAAATCATTTTTTTCAATGATTTGTGGCACTGCCAGAGCGCGACACCATGGTACCACCCGCGCACCGCCCGTGCACAACCACCGGGACCTACCACCACCACTGCGCCACCCGGCCGCCACCTCCGCTCCGCCCTACACACCTTCGATGGCAGCGCCTCCCAGACCCCCGCTCTGCCGGCCCCCGCCGGCCTGCTCCGCCACCCGGCGACCTTTTAAACCCTGTAGGCCCCTTTTCTGTGAGCAGCCAGTCACATGGGTGATCGAGGGCTCCGCCCCAGCCCCCTACACGTGCCATGCACCCAGGGGCTAGAGATTTTTTAGCCCCAGGGGCTTAAAACCTAGATTTTGTGGCCTTTTTGACCCTCCACACTGTTTTCGCTCTATCTTGAGCATATGGGGTATTTTTATGACTTCCATATATCATCAAAAATCTCTTTCTGAGCACTTTTCGATGATGGAGGTTGGGGTTTTGGGTTCTGCTATTTTGACAGTATTTTTTGCTGTCAAAGTCCGATATCTACTTTCTACTTTTTGGGAGCCATATCTTGCTCATTTAGACTCCATTTGTGGCAAACCAGATATCTTCGAAAAGCTAGTTCAGTGAACTTTTCAATTGCGAGGGTCTTTTTTCTAGATTCTGCTCTAGGTTATCTCTCCTCCGAGATTTTCTCTTTCGCACTCTGGTGGATTACTTGGGTTCTACAGGTCCTGGGATCTCTTCTTCTGTTCTTCTGGCTCACTCTTCTTTTTGACTTTTGAGCATTGTATGATTCTCTTCTATAGCATTCTTTCTTCTGTAAATGCACTGATATAAAGTGCCTGCTTTTGCATATCTAGAATTTTGAGCACCTTGTGTGTTTTTTATACTCGCACTCAATTATAAAGTGCCATGGGGGGTTATGATATTTTGTCATTTTGTGCTCATCCACCTTTTTCAAGTGAGTGTACCTTCCACAACATTAGCCCATGCTATGTGTCGATGACACCACCCTTTATCCTGTGCTTGTACTTCTATTGCACTGCTAGTGTTCCTGATTCTTCTTTCTGTAGATGTTTTTGGCATTGCATTTTAGTGTTCCTGTCACCCCTCTTCCTATTCAGCATTATGGGGGGTTCTCCTGTTGGTTCTATTGCTTCCCAAGTTTGATTGATCATCTCTTCACAATTTGTCTTCTCTACCTGGTCATGCAATTTTTTAGTCGGGCTTCCAGTAGTTACTTTTAACAGTGTTTATAGCTTCATGCTTCGGAGATGCTTCTTGCTCTTCCTTGTTCCTTTCTTTGGGACTTTCCCTAGATTGGAGGCTTTGTTTCCTTCAACTAGTTTATTTCTTGTACTTGGGTACCTGATCAGGCCTAGTTGTCGGGACTCATAGTTCCTTTCTTGCATTTTGTTTACATGCATCTTTTAGTCCTTAGTTGTTTAGCTTCTCCCTAAGTTACACTTAAGGGGGGGTGTTAGAGTTGTCATATTATAGCTAATAATTAATTTATTTAATTATTAGTCTATTACACTCTACGCTTAAGTTAAACTTAGGCATCTTATTATTTTTTAGGGTTTTTCACCTTTAGGGTTTTATTTTTTATAAGGAGTTTTTCATATCTGATTGTAATAGCTAGAAACATATTGTTAATATATTATTTTCTTTTGCCTACGATGTCTCCTTTGGCTTTTTGGCCTCCATCATTTTCTCTTGTCTTCTATACTTTTCTTCTTCCATGTGATAGGTTTGCATGCAGGTGTTCTTGGGAGAATAGGGTTTTTCCTATTCTAACAATTACTAAAATGAGTGCAAAAATTATCTTTAAAAAGTACACTAATCAAGTGCTTACATTTTAGGATGGTATAGGGATAAATAGATTTAGGACTTGAAGGAGAAGGAAATGTTTTTTAATAATAAATTAATAGGCCCAATTGATGCCTCAAATACTTCTAGTCTTCAAGAAGAATTAGAGTGCAGGGGCCAATTTTCTAAGATTGACTCATTTTTTTGATGTATTGAATGAACTAGAGAAATATAAGGAAAAAGAGAGGAAGTCATAAGGATAGTTTTGACTCTTTACCAATCCATGGTTGAGAAAATGAGGGTATTGCATAAAATAATTATGGGAAAGGATGGAATAAGGATGAAAGAGACCATTTTGATGCTTAGTATTTTTCAGTATGGAAATTATTATGAAGGCATTTCTATATCATTTTAGGTGTCTATAGAGGCTTGCAAATCCTTTTGATCTCTATGGAAATAAAAAGTGATTGTTCCAAGTGGAGCTTTAACGATTACAAATATTTAATGCATGACCTTAAGTGCTTATTGGAAAGGGATATATTGGAGGTTTCAAATTTATTTTAATCACTTTAGATCTTGTAAATTTGAGATCTCTTGTGTAAAAAATATATTCTCCGTGATTTTATTTATGTTAACCCTTTTGACTATTGTGTTTAAACAAATTACTATTTTAGTACCATCTATTCTATCTTGTTATTCAATACGGCCACACCAATTATTTTTATCTTCCTTTGAAGCCAAAACTGAAGTGAATTCCATATACTAGTGTAGATAACTATCAGTGCTTCTTGAGGGATTCAAGAAACACACTTCCACATTAGAGGCTGCAATTTTGAATAATGAAGAAAAAAAGGTGGAAGATAAAATATTAGAATATTTGGTCAATAAGTGTGCATCTACACACATATAACTATAAGAAACACTCAAAGATTATGAGAAATGTGTGAATGAAATTGTAGCTATGTTTTGGTTTCATCATAGAGGGTCTCTATCCATAAAATATATACAACATCAAATTAATAGTTTGGAGTAACAAATTATACAACTAAAAAATTTAGTTGACTACAAGAATGAGTAAGATAGATTTTCTAGGGTATAGATAGAGGATTTATATGCGGAGTTTAATCTTCTAATAGATAATAATAATAAGAAGATAAATAATAATTTGGTCATGTAAATGATATAGTGGATCTGAAGGTCACCAGTATGTTGATTATATTTAAGGGATCCAAGAAATTACATTAGGAGTTTAGGAATCCAAAGAACATAATAGATGTACAAGACATGTTTGTAAAAAATGTATGTAAGTGCACCTTTTTTACCTCTACTACACATGAATAGAAGACCAAATGGGTAAAATTGAAGGTAATTCATTATGGAATTATTCCTCTACCAAGCTAGGTTCTCAATCTTTTAGTAAGACATTTTTTCCTTTGTATATATATAGATAGACAAGTACTGCAATTTTGGTTTCCATCGCATTCATTTTGGAGAATTACCTATGAGGGAGTTGATACAGGTAGGGGGAGCATCTATAAATTGGAAAAATATGTATTACAGAGAAAATATGCATAGGATTTAATTATATATATATTGGTTTTATGGGGATTAATGTATGGTAAAAAAGTGTCTATACATTATTTTGTGGACACCTTTTTTCCTTGATGTCAAAGGAAGTAAAATATATTGAGTATGAAGAGAGTTCAAAAGTGTTTCCATTAATGACAAAGGGGGAGATTTTTGCAAATATATATATTTGGTTGTCATTAATGTCAAACTTAATGTCATTTATATTAACTATGGTCCAAAAAGAGTGTTCAATAGTATTCATGCATGTCTTGTTCTTCTCAATATGTTCCAACTCTTCTTCCAAATCTTTACCCAACTTTCATCTTTGCGCGCTTCATCAACATCCTTAGGTTCAATCTTATAAATCAAACAAATTTAATTTCTATCAATTCTTCCTCTAGTCTGAATACCTTGATTTCTATCACCAATAAGTTGATTTTATGAATGATTAACTATACATACCTTGGAGTCTTTGGATTTGCATTTGTAGCTGACTCTTTTGCTTCCACCTCTTCCTCATTTTCAACTTCTTTATCTTTATCTACCCAAACATTCTAATTATGATTCTAACTTTGTTCTTGCATTACCTGATTGTCTTCCTCATCATTTGATTCATAACTACAAGATATAGCTTATTTCTAATAACTTTCATCCACTTTGACATTAGCACTCTCAATTATCTTTCTCAACCTATTTTTATAACATGTGTATGTTGTTCTCTTTGTAGAATAACCAAGAAAGATTCCTTCATCACATCTACGATCGAGCTTCACTAAAACTTCATCTTTTTTGAAATTAACATTTTCTTGCAAATATTCTTAAGTATTTTACTATGGGGATATGACCATACCAAATCTCATAAGGGGTCTTATTAGTTCCTTTTTTAATTTTAACTGGGTTCAATGTATAGAATGTAGTGCTAACTTCTCCTATTGTGGTACATTTCCTTTAATCATCATAGTCCTTGTAGTGTATAGGATAGTTCTATTTATTCTCTCTGCAATACCATATTGTTGTGGGGTCTATGGAGCAGACATTTACCTCTTTAGACCATGCTCCTCAAAAAATGCATTAAATTTACTAGATGTAAAATCACCACCTCTGCCAGATCTCAGACATTTGAGATTTATACTTTTCTCAATCTCAACCATAGCTTTGAAGATCTTAAACTTATCAAATACCTTTATCCTTTAAAAATGTAACCCACGTCATCCTTGAATAATATTCAATGAATAAAATAAAATACCTATCTCCATAATAACTTCTAGTTCTAGAAGGGCCACACAAATATGCACCAAATCTAACAATCCATTAGAAGAACGAGTCTTTATTTTGAAAGTATATTTATTTATCTTAACCAAATGACATTCCTTACACATCTCATTAGTAGGATTCAACAATTTAGGTAAATATCTTACTCCATTAGTAGTGCTTATCTTCACAATGTTATCAAAGTTCAGTGACAAAATATTTTGTGCCATAACCAACTATACGCCTCTCTTTTCATTTCCCACAGCTTTCCAAAGGCGAGGGTTAGTAGCAAGGGTTTCACAAATGAATGCAAATCAAGTATATAATGACTACTAAATGAATAACAGAAATGTGAGCAATAAAATGTACAAGCAAGAGAAAGG
>MU228200.1:352689-364648 GCA_018584345.1 Thuja plicata | reverse complement strand
TCTTCATTGTGAAGATCCTTTGTTTTGAGTATCATAACTATAGGCAATTTTAGCTTTGATTTTCATGCTTTTAGAGTACTTTCTTGCATAATTAGCATAATCTTTATTTGTAATTGAATATAGTTTATCTTGGATTTATCATCTATTTCTAAGAGCTAACCATTCAATTAATGTTTTAAAAAGCTTTCTCAATGCAATTGTTAATCAAATTCTAGTCTAGAAAGCACTATTTTCCAGATTTCAAGCATTCTCTCATATAGATTAGAAGCATTTCAAGTTCTTAGCTTAAATTGCACTTTTGCTTCCATAGCTAGTTGCATTTCATATTTAGAATAATTGCAATTCAGTTTTCATAGCTTAAAACATGTTTCAATTCGTAGAATAGCAGCATTTTATCATATCTATATGCAGATTTCTCACATTTGATGGCTATTATTCACACACTTGCACTTTAAAATCCTCCGTATTAGAGAAGGTTAGGTTGTTGGCTCTCATTCTGAGGGTAAACTACAACAATCACTCCTAATTAGGAGGCAACAGGTCGGTTCAATCACGCTTGCAGAGAAAACAATCCATGTTTGTCTTTGTGAGTTCTTTGATTGTGTAATGACTATGTTGCGTTTGTGTTGAATAGAGAGGTCCACATTTGACATCAGACAGCTGTTGATTGTGATAATTGATTTGACTGGGCGTGCTTGCCCCTTTCTCTCTTGATAACTGATTTGGTTTTATTGCTTTGGGATTTTGCAATTTTTTTGAATGTTTTTGATGAAGATTGATTTTCTCTTGATTTTTGATCTTTTTAGGATTTTTGATGAGTTTTTCTATTTTTTGGGATTTTTTAAAACTTTTGGAATCGCCCCCTAGTCTGGTGGACCAATAAGTAACCATGGGTAAGTGCATGGTGCTTAGAGGGGATCGTGCTTCTGGATATTTCTTAGGTAGTTAGTCTTGCATTTTGAAGCATGCTCAAGCTTTTGGAGCTTATTGATGGTGAAGCTGGATTTTGAACACTTGGCACATGTTTGCCAGGTTTTGACCAAGGTACCTACTCAATAGCACCTGATTGCTAGGTTTTCAGTGAGAGAGCGATGTTTTTTTCTCTTTTTTTGCTTTTTTTGCTTTTTTTGTTGTCGCCAAGGTGCTTGATTGTCATGTTTTCACCAAGGTAATTTTTTTGGTATTTTCTGGATATGTAGATAAATGCCTTAACCATAGAGACATTTAAGGGTAGAACCTCTTCAGGTGCATGTTGTTGATATAGCCAGGGGCTGATCTCCTTCTGGTGTTGCTAGTATGAATGCCCCACTCTAAGTAGAGTTGACAACAATAAATGGTCCTAACCAGTTAGGCTCAAACTTACCAGGTTTGACTCGCTCTACTTGATTCTTTTGATTTTCCATGAGGACAAGGTCTCCTACCTCAAATGTTCATGGCTTCACCTTCTTGTGGTAGTTCCTTCTAAGGTGATTCTGATAGCCTTGTAAGTGGTCAAAGGCATGTTGCCTTCTTTCATCTAGTAACTCTAGCTCACTGAGCCTTGCTACTCTATAGTCTTCGTCAGAAACTAGGTTCTTCAATGATATCCTTAGGGATGGGATTTCCACTTTGAGGGGTAATATTGCCTCTATTCCATAGACTAGGGAGAAAGGAGTTTCTCTTGTTGGTGTTCTCACACTAGTTCTGTATGCCCATAATGTGAGACTAAGCTATAAGTGCTAGTCTCACCCTGATTCATTTATTGTTTTCTTCAGAATTTTCAAGATTTTTTTATTCGTAGCTTCGGCTTGTCCATTCCCTTGAGGGTAGTAAAATGAGGAGAAACCTTGTTTGATGCAGAACTGTTCACATAGGTCTTCAACATCCTTGTTTTGGAAAGGGGTAACATGATCCGTCAGGATTGTTTGGGGGATCCTGTATCGACAGATGATGTGATTAAGCATGAACATTGCTATCTTTTTTCCAGTGATGTAAGTGAGGGGAATTTCTTCCACCCACTTTGTGAAGTACTCCATTGCTGCTATGATGTACTTGTGTCCATTTATTGAAGAAGGTGTTATCTTACCCACTAGGTCAAATCCCCACATTGAAAATGGCAATGGTGATGTGATGGGATTTAATTCCTGGGCTGGTGCATGGATGAGGTCTTCATGAATTTGACACTGTCTGCACCTTTGAACATGCTTGTGTGCATCTATCTCTATTGTGGGCCAATAGTATCCCATGCAGATTATTTTCTTAGCTAAGCTGTTGCCACCTCTGTGGGTTCCACATATTCCTTCATGTACCTCGTACAAAGCTTTCTGGGATTCCATGGAAGTGAGACATCATATTAATGTTCCATTGAGACTTCATTTGTATAGAGTAGTTGAGAGGATGGTATACCTAGAGGCTTGGCAGATTAGGGCGTTTCTCTGGTTCCTAGACAAGTTTGGGGGTAAGACATTGTTTTGGAGATAGCTATAGATGTCTTGGTACCATGGGGACTCAGGACCAAAAAGGACACATGTTGATTCTATGATAGATTCCTGATGTGATGGAATTAAGAGTTACTCCACTAGAAACTATAATTTGGTATCGTTACCTAGCATATCAATCAGTGATGCTATGGTAGCCATCGTATATGCCACTTTGTTCTGCGCTCTTGGGACTTGCTTGAAGAGAATGTAGTGAAACTTGGTGCGCAGTTGTTCCATCTGTGCTTTGTAAGGTATGAGCTTCTCATCTTTGGTCATGTAGTCATTTTCAACTTGGCTAATGACCAACTGTGAATCACCAAATACTTTTAGGTTCTTGATTCTCCATTGAATGGCTATCTTTAGACCAATGACCAATGCTTCATTTTCTGCTATGTTGTTGGTGTATTGGAAGTTAAGTCTGAAGGACTTCGGAATTGTATCATGATCTGGAGTGATAAGAACTATCCCTGCCCCTGCTCCATGGTTTGTACATGATCCATCAAATTAAAGTTGTCATACTTCAATCATTGGTTGTAGTGCCATGATAGATTCATCCAGAAAGTCTAAAACAATAGGCTGGTGGTCTTGAATTGGTGCCTCTGCTAGTTGATCGGTGATCACTTGTCCTTTGATAGCTTTTATGTCTACCTACTCAATGTCGAACTCGCTTAAGATCATTACCCACTTGGCCAGTCATCCAGTGAGCGCTGCTTTGCTTAATAGGTACTTGAGAGGATTAATATGTGCGACCAATTTTGTTTGGTGACTCAACATGTAGTGTCTTAGCTTTTGGGAAGAAAAAACAACTGCCAGGCATGACTTCTCTATTGGTGTGTAGTTTAGCTCATATCCAACCAAAGTCCTGCTTAGATAGTAGATGGCCCTCTCCTTTCCTGTATCATCATGTTGTGCCAAGAGGACACCTAATGCTAATTCAGTCACTGAGATATGTAGAAGTAATGGTCTACCTTGTACTGGTGGTACTACTATAGGAGACTTAAGAAGGTAGTCTTTGAATATCTGAAATTCCTATTCATATTTCTCTATCCATATGAACTTGATGTCTTTATGCAATAGATGTTGGAATGGGTGGCACTTGTCTGCCAGTTGAGCTATGAAGCATCTTATTGATTAGAGCCTTCCTTGTAACCCTCTTAGTTGTCTCAGGTTTGATGGTGGATCCATCTCTAATATTGCTTTGACCTTTGCTGGATCCACTTCAATTCCTCTATGTGATAATATGAACCCTAGTAATTTTCCCGCTGTGACACCGAATGCACACTTTTTTGGATCTAGTTGGACATTGAATTCCTCCATTCTATCAAAGATGGGTCCCAAAACCTGTAAATGATCCTTTTGAAGTATGGACTTTGATAGTATGTCATCCACATAATATTCCATTGTCTTGTGGATGAGATCATGAAATATGGTTGTCATTGCCCTCTAATATGTTGCTCCAGCATTCTTTAGACCAAATGGCATGACATTCCAACAATATGTTCCCCAAGGACATGTGAAAGTCATTTTGTATTGGTCCTCTGGTGCTATCCTTATTTGGTTGTAACCTAAGAAGCTATCCATAAGTTACAGCATTTCATGCCCTGCAGTTAGGTCCACTATCATATCAATGTTTGGTAAAGGAAAGTCATCCTTGGGACATGCTATATTGAGATCCCGGAAGTCCATGCAAATTTGAATCTGACCACTGTGTTTTGTAACTAGTACCAGATTAGATATCCAATCCGCATATGGTATAGGTCTGATGAATTTAGCATCCAGGAGTTTTTTTAGTTTGGCCTTGACTAACAATGCAGCATGCGGATGCATCTTTCTTAGCTTCTGTTTGACATGTTTTGCGTTTGGTAGCAATGGGAGGTGGTGTAGCACCAACTCTGGATCTAAACCTGGCATATCTAAGTAAGACCATGTGAAATTGATCATCCTTGCCTTGAAGAAACTAATGAATTGTTCTCTCTCCTCAAGGGTGAGAGATCTCACCAAGTAGATGTTCTTTGGGTTCTTGTCATCCCCCAAGTTCATGATTTCCTCTGTCTCTTCGGCTAGTAGTGCTGATTTCTCCACTGTTAAGGGGAGAAGTTCTCTCTTTCCATATTCTAGTGCCTTAGAGAGTTTTTCACTTGAAGATATGTCTTCTTTTATCTTTTTACTCTTGTGTTCTGTTTTCTTTTGTGGACTGGATAGAGGAGCTTCCTCCCCGAAATATGCTGCTCTGTCTAGGTTGATGGAGAATCCCACCTTGTGATCTCCTGACAGAATGCCTTCCCTTAGTCCCATAAAATGAGCTATTGCCTCATCATTTTCAAAGACATCAAGATCAGGTGGTCCTTGTTGATCCCACTCTATAAGCTCAAGGTGTATGAGACAGACACTTTCACTGCTATTTGGCTTTGGTTGACTGAACGGGACTGCTAATATGGTACCTACGAAATTAGACTGTGATGAGGATGCACCACTTGAGGTCTGATGAATGATATGTTTGTCTATACAGGGTTGTTCAGTAATGGTCAGTTGTTCAAATAGGTCTACTATATTTATGATAATATTGACTTGAGGGAAAAAATAAGGGATTGAGGGTTCAGATTCATGGAGGGATCTCCACTCATACTCATGGGAGTCTGTCTCAATGGAATATTCATTCGATGTCTCACTTCCTTGGTTATCATCGATTGCTATGTGTAGGTTTAATGGGGATTGTGTGGTTCCCTCTTTAGTGGGCAACAACTATGCTAATATTTTTCTTATTAGGACATGCTCAGTATTGTGCCCCCGGTACATCTTTGCTACTTGCTCTTGATTGACTTGAATGTCTTGAATCACCAAACTAGTGCTTTATGGTCCATAGCCCAAATCTCTAGTGTTTCTTTGGGTTGGTGGGAGAGGAAATTCATATATGCCCTATTGCCTTGCCCCTGGTCTGTTTGTACCATCATACCCAAATCTTTGTATCATTGTGTAACCATTACCATAGTTTGCCAAAGGTAGTGGTGGTCGGATTATCTCAGGGGAGTCTCGGTATAACCAGGTATTGATGTCTTTCTCAAAAGGATTCTCTTCTGCTATGTCTCCCCATCGGACAAAGGTTGTGGGTGGACATCTAAATAGAACCAGCTGCTGAGTTTCTGTTGCAATGATAGGTTGTGGCATACCATGAGTTCTTGGGCTTAGAGGCATGTGCGTGATGGTGAAAGCCTCTTCATATCTATATTCACCACATCCCTTGTTTGTGATGGATATCTTGCATGCTTTCTCTGTGACATCATTAAGATTTGGATGTGAAGGGGAGGAGATACTTGCATCCTCATTGATGACTATCTTCCCCGCTACCCATGCAACATCTTTGGGATTTGAATCTGAAGATGATGGGATGCTTGCATCTTGGTTTGATGGTACCTAGTTATTGGTGCTGATTTGGACCGCATTGCAATATTGGAAGGGGTTGGGATCTCCCTCTATGATGATCTCCTCCCCTTGGTGAGGGAATTTGATTCATTGATGGTATGTCAAAGGTACAGCTTGCATTTCATGTATCCAAGGTCTCCCTAGTAACATGTTGTATCCCAGTTCAAGATCTAAGATTTGGAAGGGAGTGTTTTTTACCACAGGTCTGATGCGAATAGGTAGAATGATAATACCCTTGGAGGACCTTTCCTCTTCATCAGAGGCTCTAATATTTATCCTTCTTGTGACATCAATGCTTGATTTGGAATAGCCCAGTTGCTTGATTAAATTTAAAGTACAAATGTTTAACCCAGCTCCACCATCAACAAGGACCCTATGGACAGTGCTTTTGTAGATTTGGACAAGTGTAGAGGATCATTAGGCAGGGGTTTATGTGGTGGCACACCACGGTCTGTGAATGTAGCATGTTTTTTAGCTGCTATATGGTTGACCATCATTTGGAAGCTTTCTGGTGTTATGTCTCTTGGGAGAGCTGCATTTTGAAGTGCTTGATCAAGTGCCAGTTTATGCTGTGGAGATATGTGCAAGAGGTCAAACATGGATATTTGGGCAGGTGTGCACTTTATTTGGTCCACTATGCTTGTTTCTGGATCTGAGCTTGCTATAGGATTGGCTGATGTAGTAGCTAAGGATGGTACTCCTTGCAAGATGACTCTAGCATGACATGTAGTTACAGCGCAATTATTACCTTGGTCCCTGATAGTGATTGTGGCCACATGGTTATCTAAAGGATTTATGCAATTTATGACATTGTCACTGTTGGCATATGTATAGTTACATTTATTGGTTTGTCCACCAGACCCAGAGGCCTTTCCCTTGTTGTGATCACGAAAGGTATCATTGAAAATGGTGTGATCAGTTGTGCCTTTAGTTTGAGTATTCATCACATCAATGATCCCTGTTTCAATTAGATCTTCAATAGCATGCTTCAATCGGTAGTAGTTGGCTATTTTGTGCCCCTTGACCCGATGAAAATCATAGAAGTCTTTGTCGTTATACCACCTTGGTTTGTTTTCCTCTTGTTCAAAGTCTTTGATTTCTGGGAGAGTGATAGTATTTGATTGTATCAACTTACGTAAAGCTAACTCTATTGGCTCTCCCAATGGTGTGAAATCTCATTGTTGGAATTGAAACCGTGGTTTGCATTGATTCTGTTGATGACTATTTGACACAGCGGCCGCTTGTATAGGGGGAGGTTGGTTTTGGGTGTATGCTTGCTGAGTGGGCCTTGTGGGGTTTTGGTTTGCCACTGGTGCGCCTTGCAGTGACACCTTGGGTTGCACATAGTTGACCATCTTTACATCAATGACACCATCTTTAGTGACATTTTTGTTCTTGTTCCACCACTTAGATTTTTCCGTTGCATTCTTATTTGTGTTTGTTTGTGTGGGATCTACAAGAATTCCTCTTTTGACCAAGTTCTACTCACAATGAACTCCTCTTTCGATGAGTTGTGTGAAGTTCAGAGCTAACTGTAGCTCTGTTGTGAATGACATGTCTGAGATCAGATTGTCAACAAACATGACTATCAAGTCTTGTTCGGGCACATCATATGTTATATAGTTTTCCGTGTTCCTCCATCTCTATAGGAATTTCACAAAAGACTCTCCATCTTTCTGTTTAATGTCACAAAGGTCCTTGATGCTAACCTTGCACTCGATGTTATGATGGAAGTGAGCTATGAATTTTTCAGCTAATTCTCCCCAAAATTGGATGCCATGAGGTAGATGTGAGAACCATTCCATTTCTGGTCTGGCTAAACTTTGTGGGAACAGTCACATTAGATATGTCTCATCATGAGTGACTTCGACGCAACTAGCAAAGAACTCTTGTATATGCTCAATAGGGTTGGTGTTGCCCCTATACTTGTCAAATTTTGGCACTGAGAAGTGGTTTGGGAATGGAAACATTTGAAGAGAATGGTCAAAGGGGTATGGGTATAAATCCTCTGTGGTATAGGATTTAGTTTTCCCTTGATTTTGCATATCCATCATTTGGGTTTGAAGGGTTTGCATTTGTTGCATTAGCATGTCCATTTGATATTACGGCTGATGCGTGTGGACATTACTTTGTGTCATGGTGGGTATGAGGTTGCGCCTCTATATCCCTTGAGTAGGAACATAGGATTTCATCCTAGAGACTTGATATTGATTCCCCACTGAGTGATTTGTAACTGTAGGGACATGAGTAATCCATGGTGGGTTTTGAAGTGTTTGTTTTTGTGACTGAAACTAGGGTTGATAATGTTGGGGTAGGTACGACTGCTACTAAGGTTGGGATTGAAATTGGTTTTGTTGTTGTGGAGGTTGGGTTTGAAACTGGGGTTGTTGTTGTTGAGGTTGGATATGAGGCAACTGAAGCTGGGGTTGTTGTTGCGGAGGTTGGATTTGAGGCAACTAAAGCTGGGGTTGTTGTTGTGGAGGTTGGATTTGAGGAAACTGAAGCTGGGGTTGCTATTGTGGGGGTTGGATTTGAGGCAATTGAAGCTAGGGTTGTTGTTGCATAGGTTGGATGGGGAAAGATGTAGCTTTGGGCAGGCCTTGACCGTAAGTCATTCCGGCAGAGATGGATCCCTGCAGGTATGATGTGTTGACCCCAAGATTAGTGTGAATTGATGGCAGTAGTGGTATAGTTTTAGAATGACTGTTGTTTGGTGGGATGGAAGGCATAGCATGAGAGCTTGATTGTGCTAGCCATGAGACCAAAGATGGAGGCATACTAGTGACCATGGGTGCACTTAGTAGTGAGCCTATCAGGCCTTGAGTAGATGATGTACTGGCTTGGGTCAGATCATTGGTTTGATTGGATATAGTCTGGGTCGATGTGGGTAAGGCCAATGGTGGAAAAACTTGTGACACAATACGTAGTAACTGGGGAAGTTGAGTAGTATTCTGACCTGCGAGAGGGTTTTCAGGCCATATAGTTGATACACTAAATTCAGCGGGGAGTTTCACTCCCCTCTTTATTAGCATGGCTAAGTAATGTTCAGGGTTCCTCTCTACAACAATGTCAACTACTTTGGTATATTAGGCATCTTGTTCCACATCTTCAAGTTCTTCGGTGATATCTTGAAAAAAGGCTTCCCTATGGGGTTGTTCCATAAATAGAGCAGAATTGGTGTTCATGAAGGGATCATTCTCTTGCTCTGTTTCCCAAGTAGGGAAATGGTTGATATATGACTCATCAGGTTGAGCTCTAGCCTTAGACCTTGTGTAAGGTCCTCCATTTGGTGTTTGAGACATAGTGTGGTCCAGGTTTTGTAACTAAAACAAGTGATATAAAGCAAACAAAGAAGAGGATCCTTTCTAAGAAAAGTATGAGTTATGTTTTGGACAAAGGTAATTCTAAGGATAGATTTTCATATAACTTGATCTCAAAGTGGTGATGATAAAAGATAAGATTTATCCGACCTTTGTCTTGGACAAAGTCAATTTGATAAAGATGATGATGTTTGATATGATGAGATCAAGATATATCGAGTCTAAGCTTTCCATCTAACAATGTTTTCGACAATAATCATGCTTTACAGAGAAAGGGTAATCTTTAATGTTTAGAGATTCACACAATGTTCTTCATGTTTTCCTGGGATAGACACTAGTTTTGGACACCAAATGAAGAATTATTTCAAGGTTTTTTAGGTCAGAATAGTAATATAGTATATCTGGTCAAATGTGGTACAATTTCACTGATTACGGTAAAATAACTGGTTGATCGCAGTAATTTATCACACAATGCTTCTAAATTTGCAAGATAGTTGACATTGACAACCCTAGAATTTAACATGTTTGACTCATTTTGACAGTTTGGATGTTTTATTTTGCATTTTCAGAAACTAATAAAAGAAACAAGCACAACAGACACTATGTTTTGAAGAAGGAAGACTGAAATTGTGTATGTTCTATAACTTTTTCAAGTTGCAAAGTTATCATGAGGTCTCAACAATGAACAGTCAGATTAATCTAGGTCAATGGCTTCAGAATACAATGTTATAGGCCCAATGCTTGAATGTCCGTTAGCTCACATAGAAATTGTCACGCTACTAGGACATGAAGGTCCACGACATAGGTGCCCGTGTTTTTGCCATTTCTAGGTATTGTTTCCATGGAGTGAAGATCTCTTTCACTACACAAATACCGTGGGACACATATGTTGGGAATCTTGGGGGGAAATTCTGCAACACCTTGCACTATAATAAGGTATCTGTTCGGAGGTAAAATGGGTTGGCCTCTAATTAATCAGGGTTGTAGTAAGGGTTCGTGGTGTCTCTCCAATCGGTTTGTACATGTGTGTTTCACTTAAGAGCTGAGTTGATCACGTTGGCTCCTTAGGGATATTCACCCGATCTAGACTATCATCAACACGCCTCACTTGAGCTTGGCTAGATAAGACAGAACTTTGGTTCGTGCCTTTTTTATATACTAATCAGAAGGATTACCAGTTTAAGGTTGTTCTCCAAGGAAGAAGCGCATTCCCCAGACAGGCATTTCTAAAAAAGTATAAAGGTTTGTAATCTAACAGTTTGTGCAAGTGCACCCAAAACTCAAGACATGAGGTAAATTGATTAAGCTCCAAATTTTGAAATGTGAACTAAGCTACACCACCATACAAGCAGAAATGTTCAATTTTAAGCCCAAAAGTAGGTGTTGATTGCTTGTTCAGTTTTAATACACCAAATTGAAAGATTTTTTGCCTTTGTTCAATTTTAATCCCCATATCAATTTTTAAGCCCAAATCCAAAATATGAGGTGTGATATTTTTTTGCAAGCACTATTCTTTTTAAACCCAAATCGACAAATGAATTCCTTTTAGTTTGTGTTGTTTGAACAAGTTAGTACCAAAAAGGATTATTCGCAAAATGAGAATATGTGAAACTTTGAAATAATGAAATCATGCTTACCAAAACTTACCCTCCTCTATCCTTGATGACCTTTGATCCAATCCTATACAGAAACCAAAAAGAATGTCAATTTAAAAGAAGATGGGAAAAAGTTTTGGATCTGATCTTTGCAATATTTCCTGCGATTGCGCCAATATTCCTGCAACTACGGTAATGTTTTGTTGATTGTGGTAAATAACTGGCAACTGTGGCAAATTGTTGTCAATCGCGGTAATTAACTGGAAACTGTGGAAAAAATCTTTTGACTGTGGCACAGATCAGACAAATGCGGAAAAATTCTTTTGATTGCGGCACAGATCGGGTGATTGCGACAAAATACCAGAAGTCAGAAGACAAGAAATGGACAGAATAACTGTGAAAGCCTACAATCAATTGCGGTATTAAACCAGTCGATTGTGGCACAATATAGACGATTGCAGTAAAATACCAGCAATTATGAAATAGTACAAATGTCAAAGAAAAGTGTGATTTTTAAATTTACAACCGTACGACCGTGGCTGATCAATTCATTTCTTCGTCTGCAAGAGATAATTGGGCTGTTTTTTCATGTCGGGTTCACCAAAATGTATGCCTCTCTTTCTAATTCCCACATCTTTCCAAAGGTGAGGGTTAGTAGCAAGGGTTTCACAAATGAATGTGAATCAAGTATATAATGACTACTAAACGAATAACAGAAATGTGAGCAATAAAATGTACAAGCAAGAGAAAGGAAGACAAATAAATCCAAATCCCACGATGCTTGAAGCTTCTATTGTTTCTCTCTACTCCTTCCAAAATGTTGTTCTTGATGCTCAGTATTGGCTGGGCAGCGTCTATGACTTGAGAAGTGTCAAGAATTTGATAATTGAAATGTGTGTGTGGTCGCAAGATGGCTTGAATGCTGGAACCAAACTGATGGAGTAATGGCGCACGAGAGCTTGAAATCTTGGACCCTTGAAATGGTTATGAAGGGTTTATTATATAGGAATTGGTGATGATATGAACGGTTGAGATCAGTCCCAGAGATGGGGAGATGAACGGTTGAGATCAAAAGGAACAGGAGAGGTCCTTAGTAAACTCCACCTCTTTATTTGGTAAAGAGGAGATAGAGTTTGGTTAACTAAAGAGCTAATTATGAGTTGCC
>MU228200.1:333455-352479 GCA_018584345.1 Thuja plicata | reverse complement strand
ATATTTGAATTTAAACTATAGGAAATTGAGTTTAATTAATTAATTTAATGATAATTAATCAATTAAAGCTAATTAATTAAATAAAATTAATTATTTAATTAATTTTGGGAATTTGATTAGATGATTTAGGGAATGAATTTAGAGGAAAATAGATGATTAATTAATGATTAAAAAAAACATTAATTAATAGATGAAAATTAGTGTTTTTAATGTAAAGTTGCAAGCCTGTCCATTTTAGGGTGTCTACACCAACTGTCATGAATCTTAGCAATCAGACATCTATTCTCTGCATTATTAAAATGGAATACATTATCTTTGGTCTTTTTACCTGATGTAATCTCAATTCAAGTTCTTCCAATGATCTTTCACATTCCATCCTTGAATTGTAAATGGTGACCTTTATCAACTAGTTGTCCAAAACTCAAAATATAATGCTTCAAACCTTCAACATATAAGACATCATCAATGTTATTCTTACCATCAATTGTAATGGAACCTCTACCTCTAATCATACAAGGAGTGTTGTCACCAAATTTGAAAACACCACCATCATACTTCTCCAACTTTACAAATTTTACTTTATCTCTGATCTTGTGATATGAATAACCATTATCATTAACCCATTCATTTTTCTTATCCACATGTGAAACCAAAGCTCTTTCCTCATTCAAGAAACTAGGATTCTCATCTTTGATAGAAATAAACACAATCTCATCTTCAATATTTTTAGATTTGTCATCAGTTTCACCTTCATCAGCAACATAATAACTCTTTTTTTTTTTTATATTTAGGCTTGAATTTCTTAGGCTTGTAGTTAGGCTCTCTATCTGGACATCTTGAAGCGAAATGACCAATCTTATTACATGAAAAACATTTCAAAGGTAAATTTACTTGATACTTACCATCTCCCTTAGGTAGTCTCTTTCCAATTAGGGCTTCAACTTCTTCAAGCTTTCTTTCTTCTTCCTCAACCTCTTCCCATTCTTTGGCATATCTGGATCCATACTTAGATAAAATTTCTCCAGGGTTATGTCTTTCCTTATCCTTAGAAATAGTATCTTTAAATGAAAATTCAAATTTAGGAAGGCTATCACCAAATTCTCTCATTTCAAAGGCACATAACTTACCAACCAATGTGTCTCTTGTTACAGTTGTCACAGTTTTGATCTCTTCAATAGCAGAAACCTTGTGATTGTAAGGAGGCAAGGATATTAGTATCTTAGAAATGATTCTGTCTTCCTCCAATGTTCCACCAGCACATCTGATTCTAGAAATAATATTGGTCACCTTCTGCACATAGGAATTAATGTTTTCATCCTCGCTCATCTTCAATGCTTCATATTTCCCTTTCAAACTCCGCAACTTGGATTTCTACACACATGCATATCCTTCATGTAAAAGCTCTGATTTTTTCCATATCTAGTGTGTAGACTCTAATTCCATGACATTTGTATATTCCACATCTGAAAAAGCACTCAACAAAGCTTATTTTGCTCCCATATTGTACTCAAATTATTCTTCTCATCAGGAGTGATAGTAGAAAGAAAAATGAGAGAATTGTAAGACTTCTTAGTGATTTCCAAGTAATATTCTCCAATTCATCTCAAGTGCATGATCATCTGACCCTTCCATATGGAATAGTTAGTACCTTCATATCTTAGACTCTCCTTCTTAAATGTTTCCATCCCAAATCTCCTCAAGTGATCAATCTTCCAAAAGAGGACTTAGCTCTAATACCAATTGTTAGAAACAAGGAAACATACACAAATGAGAGGGGGGGTTAATGAGTTGTGTTCCAAAACTCAAAAATTTATCCAACTCTTTAACCTTAATCTCAAATCTGAATAATAAACATTAATGCTAGATCACACCACACCAATCAACACATAAAACCAAGACTTTCAATGTGGAAACCTTGTTAAGGGAAAAACCATAGTGGGTATCAAACCCACAAGATGATGTACTTAGTTAAAAGCACTATACACTGTTAAAATTATTACAAAGGGGAATGCATATGCATTCAGGCACACTTCCTAGAGATCAATACTCAAATACAAAAGAGGGCTACAACCCTGAATGGAATACAATCCACTATGTACAACAATCCACAAATTATGAACTGACTGATAACATCTCTATTATGCCAATACAATTCCAATGAAGTGCATAAAATCTATGATTTAATTATAGATTCCACTCATACCTCTTCTCACAATCTCTTCATAATCACACACACTCTCTCTCTCTCTCTCTCTCTCTCTCTCTCTCTCTCTCTCTCTCTCTACTTCATAATTACAAATAATAATATTTTTATATACATTTCATCAACCTTGAAAAGATAAACAAGGTCGACATCAACCTTAACACCTCAATTAAAAATATTTAATTAAATAAAATACATTCTTTAATGTGATCCAAATTATGTTAGCAAAGACATAGCTATGATCCAAATCTTCATCCTCAAATACACCCCAAATCCATAAATCATGCCACAATCCATCACAACATGATACACAATCATGTCAGGAAAGAACAATAAGAAAACCAACATGCCACAAGAAAATCACCAAATCCAATCACATAACCCAATGTGATACAACAACATGAATAGGAAATGATCCAAAAATATTAGCACACAATATTAAATGCCATGAAAGTAACAAAAATAACTCTACCACATAATTCACAATTATCTCTACACTATTCATCAAGAACACCTATCAGTAACCTATCACTTAAGAAAAATAGCTTGTTAGTTTCCAAATCATGAACCACTCAAACTGAGGACACACATCCATGTCCTACAATCACCACTAGGTTAGCAACCAAAAATATTTCATAACTGGTCCGCATCGATCTAAAAACTGCAACACTTTCTCTTTGTGAACAATGAAAATATCAGTCTTTGGTAAATCAATTAAATCTTACTCAAATCAACATGCAATCCTCTGTAAAGTGACATAGGTCTTCTATAGAAATCCCTGAAACTATATGTACCTTCACAACATCAAATCTTCAATATATTAGCCATACCAAACAAAACTTCTCACTGCACATACTAGGAACACTATCATCAATAGTATAAATATGTTAACATCAATATCGACACATATATGCATGATATTCCAACAATATCCAACAAGAGGAAAATTTATAAATATTTAAAATGTGTATTCTAGAGAAAGATATGCATATGATTTTATTATATATATGTTTTATTTTTCAGGGGATTAATGTATGGTAACACAATGTCTATACAATGATTTTGAGGAAACCTTTTGTCCTTGATGTCAAAGGGAGATAAATATATTGATAATTCAAAGACTTCACAAGTGCTTCCATCAATAAAAAGGGGGGATATTGTTGCAAATATCTATATTGGGTTATTACTAATGTCAAACTTAATGTCATTTGTGTCAACTATGATGCAAAAAGAGTGTTCAATAGTATGCATGCATGTTTCAGAGTGGGGCAATGTCAATTTTGAACATATATGTTTTCATTAATGAATGAAGATTATTAAAGATGATTGAAGAAGTTGTAAAAGATTTATTCGGTCTTATATAGCATTTTGGAGAAGGTTCTAGATGCACATGAGAATGATTTTTCTAGTGAACAACCTATCACACTATTCTTTTCTTTTTGGTCTACATATTAGTGCATTGATCTATTTCACCTTGTAGTTAGAATATGTCATTGATAGATATTAGAGGTTGATACAACTCAGGTTTTATGGTCTGATTTGATCTGTAGAGAAATATATGGTGTTTTGAGTCTCAGCATGACAGTGACAGAGCAATAGTTTGTAGGAATGATCTATGGTCCTCCACCTTCAAGTAATTTTTTAGTTGTGGCTCTTAGATAATTTTATGTTGGTGTCAAGTGATGATGTGTTTTGAATCTAAAATTGTTGAGGAAGATTACACTACATTCTATGTTTGTTTGGCTAATGTGCATTGATGGTTATATCTTTTGGGGACAACTCAAGATGTTTTGGTTCATGTGATCACATGAAATGATAATGGTGATTATTTTGGATCTAGAGGAAGGTTTGCCAACATGGTGTAATACCTCAAATGTATTACTTTCCTCCTGCATACTTTGGCGATTGAGTTTAGGGTTGACTTTCTAAGTGTTGCATGCCACATCTAATAAGGTCACCTAATGGATCTTATTTTTGGTTGTGGTTGATATATAAAGTTGGATATCCTTTTGAGGTTGATGTATGCATTATGTGTGAATATGTATGACATATTGTGAAGGTACAAATGTGTAGATAATTGGAGATGAAATTATTTATAGATGTATGAACAATAAACTATAATTAACATATCAGAGAATGTATTTATACTCAGTTCAACCATTATAATTCCTTGTAATCATTTTTATTGTAGCTTTCCCTAAATAAAGTTATCTTTAGTAATTTTAAAAACCTTGTATCTTTCCCCAAGGTCGTGCACCTCATTCTGTGATTCCACTTCAGGAGTAGTGAGATTCTTGGCTTCTAGCCTAAAAGATTGTAATGTGTTCTTCATATAGTGACTGTGATTCTCACTATGGTTTTTCCCCCTTTGGTTTTTCTATGTAAAAATCCTAGTGTCATGTATGCTATTATTATTTTTATTTCATTTATTTTACTTCTACTCTTAAATTGAATAGAATAAATAGTTAATAATAAGTTAAGTTTTCATAGATGTTGATTCACCCCCTCTCAAAAATAACAAATGTTCAACACAAGGAATACATTACATGTTTAGGATGCAAACATGACGTACATGTGTCCTATATGAAAAAGGTATAGAGGCCAAGACTAGAAATGTACAAAACTAATAGCTACACTAACATATTAGAAATGCAATAAATGAAAATTTAAAGTAGTAAACCATCAGATAAAAATGGTTATTTTAAGATAGAGGAAAGAAAATAAAATCTCACATTATGGAGGTAGTAGAACCCCAATAAGCTACTCTAATCCACTCCTATAACTTGCACACACAGTGACAAGAAAAGTTTTGGTTTTTTTTTAAGAGGTCTACTGATGGGGAGCTCACACACAAGAGCACTCTTTCTCCAATAAAGAACTCTCTTTGGGACTTCTTATGTTATCCTTCTCTACCCTATCCAAAGGATGATTCTATGATCCTCTTTCTCACTTTGAACTCTCCACCAACTTCAAACTTCCAATAATCCCTTCTCCATTCAACTATGCACCAAAGGCTCCATTGAACAGCCAAACCTCCCGATCCTCTCTTGGATACTAGGATGGGTCCTCTGACCTTTTATATTTCACCTTAAATGGCTTCCAAATCAATTGGATTGACTCTCAAAAGTGTTTCTAGTCGAGTCCTTGGTTTTTTTGTTTTGAGGCCTTGTAGCCTTTTTTGGTCAATTAGGCCACCTAGGAAATGGTTTTCTTGGAATTTCTCACAAAAAACCTTAAAAAACCTCCAAAAAAATTATGTATTATTTTTATTTCTATCCTAGGCTCTAGGATTTTCCAATTTTTAGGCCCCCGCTCTGTCCGTACATAGGATTTTCAAGAAACCCCTACTTTTAAAGGTTTTAGGAACATGTACACTAGTCTGTGTTATTTTCTTAAACAAAGTGTCTCATTAAACTCCTATGATATTATCCTTGAATCCACTTATCAATGAATCACTCCTCTACATTATCCCACCATTGATTGGTTTAATCCAATCCATCTATCAAGCTTTCCTTGCCACTGTTCCTTCCAAGCTCCTAACCAGAATGCACTAGCACTCGCCTAGGGCTTGGTGTTAAATTGCTTACCCTGCACACAACAAATCCAAAAGCCATATATACACTATAAATGGAGTCCCCTACTTTATTCCAAGAGGCCATAGATATTTGACCATGGGAATTCAAGTGGGGTGCATATTTACATGATTGGATCAAAATCAGACAATGAACCAGAAGAAAAGAAAGAATTTACAAAAACCTAACCAGTAACACTAGATAATTAAACCAGTTCCATAGTGATTAATTAAATGTCAAAACACAAATTCTCAATGAATTAATTCATTAATTTTAATCCACTAACCGACTGGATCAAAGCTCTGTTACAAAACACAGTGAAAAACTATCTTTTCCAATGCTCGGTCTGTACACAATGACAACCAACCCTTAGTTTAGGGTTTCTTCCACATTATATATGTTATCCCTTCATGATCAGACCATAAGGTCAAGATTTGGGCACCATTAAAGACCTTTCCTAAATTTTAGGAAATGTTGTCATGACAACTTTTAAAAATTGAAAAGTTGTCATGAGCAACTTTTACAGTTTTTGTCATTTCACCATTCCACTATGCCTAATGAACCAAGTTGACTTCAAATCATCATGTAAGACCTTCAAACACCTAAAAACACAAAAATCCAAAATTTCACTCCATTTTGGGATCAAAACCCAAGTTTGACAACTTGGTTGACTTCCTAGGATTTGGACACTAGATCTTAGTGAAACATCCAAATCACCTAACCTAAACACACCTAACTCAACACATCCATAAATCAACTATGGGACTTTATAAGTAGTCCTTATTCACTATTTGGTTTTCCAAACCAACCTACAAGCCAAAATGTCTCAAGAGCTTCACAAGACCTTTTTGGGTGCTCTTGTACCATCTACCAAAGTCATGCACCCCTATTTTAGTGTTTCCACATCAACAAACAACTAGATAGATAGATTTGATAACTGGTAATCCAATAAACAATAAATGACAATGGATAAAGAAAGAAATGATCAAGATACTAAGATATACTTATCAAATAAGAGTAAATGGATGTGAGATAACTCTCGTTTTAATCCATTAAGCCAAAGCTTGGTGGATTGGAGGTGAGAATGAACTTGTGTGAGATGAATGGTGGTGGAGAAATTATGCAAGGTGGACAAAGAGTTGTTAAGACTATCCAAAATGGTGATGTTGTATAGATAACTCAATAAATCATTTGAATCACCAAGAAGATTGAAAATAGAGGAAAAAGAAATGCTTTAAGGAACTAAATTGATTCCCAACATTTATGGCCTATAAAAGGAAATATTAAACTGCCAGAAATATTAGGTGTATTTTCTCAACAACTACTCTCGGTCAACTGATTCATAGGATGAGTGCATGACACACAGACATCTCCATGGTGTGCATGTTGTTAGCACAAGCTAAAATTTCATGGTTCCCCATTTTCTCTCCTTATCTTTGCAATTATTTTGGCCTCTGGCCTAAATCCCTAAGCCTTTCTAGGTTAAAATATTAGCTAAAAAAACCTTAAACCCTCAGACTTGTTCTATTTCCTTGTTACTTTTTAGAGCCACTTAAAGTCTTTTAAGTCATGTGTGCTTTTACCATGCCTTTTATCGTGCAATTTCCTGACTAAAACCAAATATTCCATTTCCTTTGGAGATTAATCACACGTTATTGATCTTGTCATAGCATTATTCTAATCCTGTGGTTGGCGCTAGATCTCACAATAACTTGTTGATGTCATGTAAATTCTCAAGATTCAGCGCAGGTTGTCAATCAAGTTCTTTTCATGTGTTTATCTTACGACTGGTGTGTGATCTCATGATTAACCCAGAGTTAATAAATATGTTCAGCGACTCAGAGATCCCTTTAGTCATGAAATCTCTAGATAAAGCTTGAGTTAAATCAAACCAAGATGGGATAGACAAGATTGAATCGAAGCCCTAGATGTAGATATAATTAGAGGGTTCGCGCATGATCACTAGATAAAATTCAAAGTCTTCTAATCTTTCATAGATATGGTGATATTCATTGATCTTGTCATGATTGTGTGGTGCACGCATGATCTCCGAGAAAATCATGAGACAAGGAATTCATCTGGCAACTTGGAGACAACAATAAATTCAAGACCAGAGGTTAAAGATGAGTAAGATGCTACTCAGGGTAATAGGTAAAAAAATTAGAAAGTTCAAGAAGATCTGATGGTGGGCGTAAAGCCTTAAAAAGAAGATGATTGTTAGATAGACATTGAGGCATTGCGCCCATGTGCCACATGGTGGAATCGGATCCTGAGCCCAGATAACTTAAGGAGAATCAATGGATATGTTTTAAACTTGCAATATGGCTTGATCTCAACTGTTTGATTTATTTTCTATGCCACCTATAGCCATTATAACACAATTTCAAATATTTAAAAGTGTTTTTCATGGCGGTCGGCAGATATTTGATCTTAGAAGCATCAATGACCCAATCTAATGTTATGGATCAATTCTGCATAATTGTTGAAGACCAAAGGAATTAAAATCTATTATGTGGAGATGTGTTTATGTCTAGACCTAACAAAAAGAGTTTTATAATCATAGGATAAGTGCAAACAAAATTGCTTGGTCATTTTTATATTTATAAGAGATACTTCTAGAGTCCTACTTGTGGAATTCTCTGACTTCAGGGTACTACGCTCACATCCATGGATTAGGGAAAATTGATTGCAGATTGGATTGCATAGATTGAAGAGAAGAGATAGGGTTTCAACTTGACATCATAATTGAATTCTTGCAATGATTGGTTGTAACCCTAACCCTAAATGGTCTGAACCTTGTAGAATTATTGTTCCTATAAAAGAATATTCAAGACCATTTAGAAGGGGCTAGAGAATTAGGAAAGTAGAAGGCATTAGGCTTATACTTGTTTCTAGTCTAGGATATAGCAGATGAATTTTAGATTCATATTAAGATAGGATGGAAAGTTCTTTGATCTTTTGCATATTGTCATATTGTATATTTCCTTTTCATACTGATTCAGGAACTAGTTTCATCATACTTAATATAATTTGTGTCATATTTGATTCTCTCCTTTGTGTTATCTATTGAGTTTTAAGTTTTATGGCTTAGTGTATAAGTCTTTCTTATGCATATGTGTATTTTATAAGTCTTTGGTCATAGATCAAATTAATACTTTGGATATTACACTGATTCTACGTGGATATCTATTTAAGGATCTTGTAGTGTGTGATCTGAGAGTTCTTATGTTTATGGCTTTGAATCCTTCCCATTAAGGTGTTCCAGTTGCAGTATTGTATCTAGGATTCAGCCCAATGGATAAGGTACTAATCTAGAAATAGTATTTCTATTGAGATACATATCTGAATGGTTTGGCTATATATTATCCCAAAACTTAAATCAAACTCATAACAAAATTATTTACTTTTCAGTTGTTATTCTTATTATTCCACCCATGGTAGTGGAGATTCAATGAATTCTAAGTCAGCATTTAGTACTTACTTACCATTTATCTTTTGTTCAAATCCAGAAGTAAAAGGTGTTGTAAAGAATTGAGTTAAGTTTGGATAGGTGTACCCACCTTGGTTTTGCAGAGCCAAAAGTGTAGAGGGTAGTATTGACCCTAAAGTTGGTCCAATTATCTTACAAAGCTTCCATAATTGGAGTTAACCACTCCCAACATTAGTCTTAAGATATATTGGTTTCTTCTCAAAGCATAACATTTTTAAACACCAAAAAGATGGCGACTCTGCTGGGGATAGAGAAGTAAAAATCTTGCTAAAAATTTCAAGGAATGTATGGTATTCTACTATTTATATCATTTAACCCATCTGGGTCACCAACAAGATGGTGAATCTGCTAGGGATAGTGCAATAAATTACCATAACTAGCCAGTAAGTTGATCATTGGAAGCATAGAGTTACTCAAGTTCGGTCCTTTGTCATTGTTTTATCTTGAAGAGTTCTTTGTTTGCAATTTTTCATATATGTTAGTGTTGTGGTCCTGACTATTGTTGGGTGGCAACTTTGAGTATCTCTGCAGCAGTGATGAGTATTAAAAATCATTTTGTCACACACTTTCCAATATGAGTTACAGAAGGACTAGCTCTCAGTCAAAGAGACATCCTAAAGATAGGTTGGAAAATGATTACTCAACTACATCCAAGTCTGATCAACCTAGAAGAGAAAGGGATACTAGAGGTACCCCTCAAGATGAAAGACAAAGGGAAGACATTAGGGAAGAAATAAAAGTCCACCATAGTCATGAAGGAAATGCATCAGAATATGAAGAGGTTGTGGATGAGAGACTAGGTACTTATGGAGATTATAGTTCTCCTGATGAAAGAGAGGAAAAATAATATGTTTCTAATCTTCTAGATTCTGATAGTATGGCTGAAAAACTTGCTGAAGTAGAAAGATGAATCCAAAAGGAAGTGCCTATCAGAAAAACAAGAGAAAAGATAAAGGAAAGCAAGGAATGGCATGGGTTTCAACAAATGAACCCAAAATTTTCAAGGTCCCAGTAGATCAGATGTCTAAATTGGACATGGATCTTGAAAGAGATAGAGTTGAAAAGGAGATCATAGCTAAACAACTTGAGAAGGTAGCATTGGAGGCTGCTACTTTGGAGATGAAGAAGAAGGCTGATTTTATCAGAGAAAAAAAAAGGCCTGTTCATCTTGGTGTTGAAGTAGGTACAACATCAAATACTAAAGCCTTCACTTCTCAAGACAACACTACATTTCAGGGAAAGTCTACTAATGCAGAAAGGTACAAGAAATTTTCTTTTCATAATATTCATGGTTATCCAAACAAGGTTCCAAGTGTCATTAGAGATAAAATTCCTAGATTTGTTGGGAAAAATTTAATCACATGTGAAGAACACTTTAAAAAAAAATTCTAACATGATGGATGATTATGAAGTTATGCATGAGGATGTATTAATGAAACTTTTTGTTCAGTCCTTAGTGGAGGATGCTATGGATTGGTTCAGAGGGTTGCCCTATAATTTTGTAGGGCCAGTGGATGAATTAATTAATTTCTTTAAGGAGAAATATGGTGATAACACTAATGAAGGATTAATGTTAAATGAATTCAACAATATTAAAAAAAAAATCAAAATGAAGATGTTGTAGAATTCAATATAATATTTCAAAGAGCTATGTATAAAAATTTTCAGGTTATGAGACTTGATGATAAGGTTTGTCTAGCTACCTATCTTAATGCATTTAATTCTAAGATGTGATACCTCCTAAGAGATAAGAATCCAAAGACCATAAGAGAATCTTATAAAATAGCTATCAATATAGAAACTAGTAGGAGGGTATCCAAAAAATTGGGTAGAAGAGATGATGGGAAGTTTGCTCAGAGGGACTCAGACAAATATTTAAATGCTAAGCCTAAGAAAGAGTTCAATATGAAACAGATTCTAAATTGTATAAAATACCTAAATCCAGGAGAAAATAAGAATCCATGAGCTCCAAATAACAATAGGATTTCCTACAATAATTTTATTCAATAGCCTAGGATGTAGAATTACCCATACAACACCCAATGGAAGGATGTCAAGACCATTATTCCACAAAGGAAAAAGAGTTCAAAAAAAGATACTCTTGATCCTCTTTAGAGAAATTTAGCTAATATGTATAATGAGGATTATTGGTGTGATGATTTTGAATCTCCACACAATCCAGATAATTGTGCTATTTCTTAGAAGATGTATCCAAGTCAGTCCCTACAAGAAAGAGAAGATGAAGAAAAACTATATAATGATGTTGGGAATGCAATGGCTTATGCAGATTTGAGAAGTGAAAAATTTGATGACCAAGGTCAAAATTAGGAGTTGTCTTCATCAGATGAAGGGGATTTTGATGATCAAGCTAAAGATCAAGATGTTCTTTCATCTGATAAAAAGGAACCAGACATTGATAAACTAAGGTGTAATGCTACAAGGGGAAGAGAGCCCTTTATGGCAAGAAGACCTTCAGATGCAGAAAGGGATCTAATCATAGAAAACTTGGTCACTCAAGCACAAAGTAACTATAATATAAGGAATAGGATAGTTGGTAATGCAGATGATAGACCAGCTAGCATGTTCATTATAGATATAAAAATAGGTCCTAAGAAGACATCAGAAAAAGAGAAAAACTGCTGAGGATGTGAAGAAAATAAAGGTGAAAATGAAGGATAAACAAAGTGATCCTAGTATTGTATGAAAGATTAAAACAAGCACACCAAAGATGAACACTTCTTCTATTCCAAAATATGTTAAAGGAGTTGAGCCAGGCTTGGCTACTCAAAATGATGATTGAAGTATTGTTATTACCAAGAAAGATATTGTTGATATCAAATATGCTCCTATTGACATGGGACAATTGATTTCACAGATCATAGTTAGATTTCCACTTTTAAAAATAATGAGAATTCTTAAGCACAAGGAGACAGCTTGGACATGTATGAATAGTGTTTAGACCACAAGAGCCTTGAAATCAGAAATAGATGAGAAGAAAAATAACAGTAAGGAGAAACTTGTTACAAAGGGAAATTAATAAGATGAGATTGTTTCTAAGATCCCTAAAATATTCTTAAATATAAATCATGTCACTCCTCCTTTGGGAACTATGGATCCCTTTTTCTTAACATTGGTTATTAATGGCAAAATGCTCATGAATTCTATGATTGATTCAGGAGCTTCAAATATAGTCATGCCTGCACAAATAATGAAATCAATAGGACTACATATAGATACTCCTCATGGGAGATGTTAAAAAATGGATTCAAGAGAAGTGCCTATCATAGGTACTATTAAGGCTTTTCCTTATACACTTTCTACATTTACAGAAAAGATACTGACAATGAGTGTTTTAGTAGTTGACATCCCACCTCAATATGGAATGTTTCTATCTAGGAAATAGAGTGCATCAATGGGAGGAATTATCTAGTGTGATCTTTCCTTTACAACATTTTACATAGCTAGTAAAAATGTCAAGGTATCCATAGAAGTTAGAACTGCCTGCATGATTGAGGAGAGTGAAGATGAAGAAATGAATTGTTTCCTGGATACTGACATTGGATCTTTTACAGTGCAAGACAACAAAATTGAGAAGGATGTCCAACATATGATTTTGTTAGAAGAGAAGGACAATATTTCAGATAGGACTAACTTATGGACAATGCACTTTGATGGTGCAAAATCAAAAGGAGTTGGTGTAGGAGTGTTACTAATAGCTCCGAGTGGTAAGACCTACAAGTTATCATTTTATCTGTTATTTACTTACACTAATAACATTGCACAATATAAGGATTTGCTAATAGGATTGAGATTAGATTCAAGACACAAGATTAGATGTATCAGAGAAATTGAGGATTCTGAATTG
Organism: Thuja plicata; assembly: GCA_018584345.1. Taxonomy (NCBI): domain Eukaryota; kingdom Viridiplantae; phylum Streptophyta; class Pinopsida; order Cupressales; family Cupressaceae; genus Thuja; species Thuja plicata. The sequence continues at coordinate 339,349 of MU228200.1, read as the reverse complement.
GTTGTTTCTCAAATAAGATCTAGATATGCTTCAAAGAATCAAAGGCTAAAATAGAATAGGAATGTTGTTTGGGATGAACTTGAAAAATTTGATGTATTTGGCATTAAATGGATGGACAAAAGTTAGAACAAGATGGTAGATCTTCTGGCTAATATTTTCTTGAGGCCTGAAGACATTACTTTTACAAGAATTTCTAGTATAGTGATTCAATCTAGACCATCCATTCCAAACAATACTGAAAGTTGGCAAGTCTTTGATGATGATATGGATATTTTGAGATTCCTATCTTGTGAATCAAATTTTGGTGAGAAAGAGATGGACTTTACTAGTTTTGTGGAGACCATAGATGGAAAAGATAATATTATTGGAAGGGAGGTTCTCTAACTAAAGTCCAATAAGGTACCCAAAGGTTTTTTTGTACTTGAGAGAGCCTTTGATAACAAAGACAAGTTTTTATCAGCAAGCACGGTCAGCAAAATTTAAGACTTGGAGAAAATAAATTTGGGGACAGATCAAGATCGAAAAAAGATATATATTGGTAGGAAGTTATCCCCGAAGCTTAGAGATTCACTGGTAAATCTTCTTAGGAAATATAGACATATTTTTTCATGGTCTTATGATGCTTTAAAAGCATATAGAGATGATTTATTCTAGCATGAGATTTCATTAAAAGAAGGCACTAATCCTTTTAGATACAAGTTGAGACCTGTTAATCCCACTCTTGAACCCAAGATGCAAGATGAGTTAAAAAAGATGAGGGATGCTGGAAATATAAAGCCTATAAGGCATTCAACTTGGGTATCCAATTTGGTACTAGTAAGAAACAAAAATGGAGTCATCAGACTATGTGTAGACTTTATAAATCTAAATATTAATTATTTGAAGGATAATTATGGATTTCCCAACATAGAAGCAATGTTGCAAAGAGTCAGAGGGTCTGAGGTGATGTCCATGTTGGATGGCTTTTCAGGGTATAATCAGGTCAAGGTCAAGGAATCTGAATAGTTCAAGACTGCATTCACCACACCCTAGGGAACTTATGTATATGTCAGGATGCCCTTCGGCTTGAAAATTGTTGGGGCTACATTCCAAAGAGCCATAGATGTGGAATTTTCATATTTTATAAAGAAGTTTTTGGAAATCTATCAAGATGGTCTTACTGCTTATTCAACAAAATAATATCAACATTGTGATCATCTTGAAAAGATATTTGTAAGAGCACTAGAGTATGGGATTTCCTTTAACCCAAAGAATTGCGTTTTTGGGTAACAAAGGGAAATCTTTTAGGACATATTATCTCTAAAGATGGAGTTAGAATTGATCCTGAAAGGGTAATTGTAATTGATAAAATCTCTCACCCCAAGAATGTCAAGGGCATTCAGTCCTTCTTTGGACAAGTGAACTTCTTAAAGAGGTTTGTTACAAATTTTGCAAAGACTAGTTTGTCAATATCCAAGATGATGAAGAAATGAGCCAAAGTGGAATGGAATCAAGAAGCATATAGGGATTTCTCAAATATCAAATAGGCTATAAAAGATACTCCTATTTTGAGAACCCCTAATTATACCGGGCCACTTCAAATTTTCTCCTTTGCTTCTTAAAATACTGTTGATGCAGTATTATTGCAAAATAATTCAAAAGGCTATGAACAACCTATTTCTTTTTTTGGTAAGTCTTTACAGGCAGTAGAGAAAAAATATTATATTATGGAGAAACATGCCTATGATTTTGTTAAGGTTGTTAAAGCATTTAGATGTTATTTGGTAGGAGAAACCATAATTTCTTATGTGACAAGTTTTGTTGTAAAAAATATTTTAGTTCAACAAGAAGTCTTAGGGAGGAGATCTAGATGGATTAAAAAGATCCAAGATTTTAATATTGATATCCATATCACCAAGTTGGTAAGAGAACTAGGACTTGCTAAACTCATGGCTAAAAGCAATTTGGATGCAAATCACATTGATATGTTAGAAGAGGAGAAGAGACCCTACATTTGTGATAAGGATTGTTATGATTGGTACAAAGACATCATTGGATACTTATAGAAGATGGTGCTTCCCCCCACATGAATGATAATAAAAAAGAACAGTTAAGTTGCATGCTTTAGAGTATGCAATAATTCAAGGACATATATGGTGGAGAAGCAATGAAGGAGTATTTCTCAAGTGTGTAGATCATGACAAATATAATGATCTTTTGAAAGAAATGCATGATGGTTTATGTGGTGGCCATTACATGTCTAAGACTACTACCCATAATATTATCAAATCTAGTTTTTGTTGGCCAACAATCTTCAAAGATGCTCATCAATATGTTAGAAAGTGTGATACTTATCAAAGATTTTTAGGCAAGTTAAAGTTTGATGGGAATCTTCCTTTAAATCCTGTTGCAGTTGATGCACCTTTTCAGAAGTGGGGAATGACTTTCATAGGTGAAATCTCTAATAAGTCTAGTGGGGGTCATTCATGGATCCTAGTGGAAACGAACTATTTTACCAAGTGGGTGGAAGCAATTCCCACTAGAAGAGCCACAAGTAGGATTGTGATGTATTTTATAATGCAGAATATGTTGACTAGATTTGATTGTCCAAAAACCATTGTGGTAGACAAGGATATGTGCTTTAGATTAGAGAATTTCATTGATTTTTGTCAGCAACATGGGATTCAGATCTTTTATCCTTCCCCATATCATCCCCAAGGAAACTGTCAAGCTGAATCTAGTAACAAGAGCCTAATAAAGATTATCAAGAGAGTGTTGGATGCCAACAAGAAGGCCTGGGATTCCAAATTGCAGCTTGCTCTATGGGGAGATAGAGTAATAGTGAAGAAGGCTATTGGATGTGCACCTTTTGAATTGGTTTATGGTATTCATGCCATATTACCTCATAATAAGTTATTGCAAATGTATAAATTCATCTAAGCATATGATGATTACTTAAAAGATGATATGAGGGTCAGATTGGAGGATTTGATACAATTGGATGAATCTAGAAGGGAAGCAAATGATAGGCATGTCAAACTGCAATTACAGTGCAAAGATTTGTTTGACAAAAGAACCACTGCTAGAAAGTTTGAATGTGATGATATTGTTTTGATGTGGAATGCCAAGATATAGTACAAAGGAAAACAAGCCAAATTTGACCCTATTTGGTTAGGTCCATACATAATTCATAGCAAGTGGGGTTCCGATTCCTACATTTTGAATGACTTAACTATAAATATTCTAGGATTGCTGGTTCATGGGAAGTTCGTAAAGTTCTACTTTTCTTGAAGAGGAAAATTCTATGAACAGGTTAGTTTGTATATATTCTTTATGTATTTCAATTTTAGGTTAGTTTCTTTCCAGTATGTGGTCTTCTTTATCCTAAGAATCATGAATCCTTGCTATGCCTATGAGAGGCATACATCCCCAGACAGAGCCACTGTTAGCACAAGATAAAATTTCATGGTTCCCTATTTTCTCTCCTTATCTTTGCAATTATTTTAGCCTCTGGCCTAAAACCCTAATCTTTCTAGGTTAAAATCTTAGCTAAAAAAACCTTAAACCCTCAAACTTGTTCTATTTCCTTGTTACTTTACGGAGCCACTTAAAGTCTTTTAAATCATGTGCACTTTTACCATGCCTTTTATTGTGTAATCTCCTGAATGAAACCAAATATTCCATTTCCTTTGGAGATTACGCGCATGCCATTGATCTTATCATAGCATTACTATAATCCTATGGTTGGCACTAGATCTCACAATATCTTGCTGATGTCATGGAAAGTCTCAAGATTCAATACAAGCCATCGATCAAGTTCTTTTTACGTGTTCATCTTATGGCTAGTGCATGATCTCGTGATTAACCTGGAGTTAATGAATATGTTCAAAGACTCAGAGATCCCTTTAGTCACGCAATCTCTAGATACATATTGATTTAAATAAAACCAAGATGGGATATCCAAGATTGAATCAGAGTCGTAGATGTAGATCTAATCGAAGGGCTCATGCGTGATCGCTAGATAAAAGTCAAAGTATTCTAATCTTTCAGAGATCTAGCGATAGCCGTTGATCTTGTCATAATCATCTGGTGCACGTGTGATCTCAAAGTAAACTATAAGTCAAGGAATTCATCTGGAAACTTGGAGACAAGAAAAAATTTAGGACCAAAGGTTAAAGATGAGTCAGATGCTAGTCAGGGTAACAGGTTAAAAAAGATGAAAGTTCAAGAAGATTTGATGGTGGGTGTAAAACCTTAAAAATAAGATGATTCTCAGATAGCCATCGAGGCATTGCAACCACGTGCCACATGGTGGAACTGGATCCCAAGCCCAGAAAAATTAAGGGGAATCAACGAATATGTTTTAAACTTATAATATGGATTGATCTCAGTCGTTCAATTTATTTTTCGCGGAACCTATAGCCATTATAACATAATTTCAAATATTTAAAAGGGTTTTTCATGGAAGTTAGCATATATTTGATCTCAAAAGAATTAATGACCCAATTTGATCTTATGGATCAATTCAAAAAAGTTGTTGAAGAGCAAAGGAATTAAAATCTTGTATGTAGAGATGTATTTATGTCAAAACCTGACAGAAGGAGTTTTATAATTAGAGGATAAGTGCAAAAAAAACTATTTGGTCATTTTTATAATTATGAGAGATAATTCTAGAGTCCTTCTTTGGGAATTAGCTGACCTCAGGGTACTATGCTTACATCCATGGATTAGGGCAAATTGATTGCAAATCGGATTGCATAGGTTGAAGAGAAAAAATAGGGTTTCAACTTGACATCATAATTGAATGCTTGCATTGATTGGTTGTAAATTAAACCCTAAATGGTTTGAAGCTTGTAGAATTCTTGTTCCTATAAAAGAATATTCAAGATCATTTAGAAGGGGCTAGAGAATTGGGAAATTAGAAGGCATTAGGATTATACTTGTTTCTAGTCTAGGATATAGCAGATGAATTTTAGATTCATATTAAGATAGGATTGAAAGTTCTTTGATCTTTTGCATACTGTCATATTGCATATTTCCTTGTCATACTGATTCAAGAAATAGTTTCATCATAATATAAGTTGTTTCAGATTTGAGTCTCTCCTTTGTGTTATCTGTTGAGTTGTAAGTTTTCTAGCTTACTATATAAGCCTTGCTTACGCATATGTGTCCATAATTCTTTGGTCATAGATCAAATTAATGCTTTGGATATTAGATTGATTCTACTTGGATATTTATTTGAGGATCTTTTAGTATGGGATCTAAAAGTTATTAGTAATAACTGAGAGGGGGGGTGAATCAGTGGCCTCAAAAATTTATCTTTTTAAACTTCAATCCACCAATTAATACACCTCAAATTATTAAGTCCCTACAAGATGTATGCCTTTGAAATACTTTAAATAAATAACTGTCTATTGGTTTACCTTCTCTATCCTTCTTCTCCTTAATAACTGATCAGCAGTATAACTTATTTACCGATACTCAATAAATATGCAGAGTATACCATTCAATCCATAAATGCATATGTGAAATGTAAAACAATAAAGTAATAAACCATACACACATAAAAAAAGGATTTTAACATGGAAACCCTGTTAAGGGAAAAAACCACTGGGACCGGTACCCCAAATTTTCACTCTTCTGAAGTGAGCCCTATTAGGATCCAACCCTATTAAAGGTTACAAACACACTGTTAAGTGTGACCTTGTTAGAGGATTTTTATACATAGATTGTCACTAAGTATCTGGCATCTACGCTACCATCCTTGAATCAATCTCATGAATGTCAGTAGGCTTTATGCTAATCTTACTACCATCCTTGAATCAGCCTCCTTCTTAGACTATCAATAGGCTTTAGGTAAGACCGATGCTACTATCATGAGTCAACCTTCTGGTAATCTGTTAGGATATACCTCA
>MU228200.1:306760-322319 GCA_018584345.1 Thuja plicata | reverse complement strand
CTACCAATCAGGCTATCAAGAGTGACTGTATTATTTTCTACTACTCTCATTTCTTGAATAGCAGAGACTCTAATAGCATATATAGGCAATAAGGTTCTTAGGATTTTACTTACCACTGTCTCCTCTTTAGGTGTACCTCCAACACCTCATATAACATTGACTACTTGTTTTATTCTTGTGCTATACTAAGTGATGTTTTCACCTTCTTTCATTCTGAGATCATCAAACTTTCCTCTAAGGCTTTCTGCCTTGGCTCTCAAAACATTTGCATCACCTCCATGTACAAGTTTCAACTTGTCCCACATTGTCTTTGCATTTTTGCAATCTTTGACATCCTCAAATTTAGCATCAGAGAGTGAGGCTGAAAGCTTTATAACCATGCAGTCATGTGCATGCTTTACTCTCAATTGATCTACTATCAATGGTCCTGTAGGCAACACATATGCAATATCTAAGTATTGAGTAATATCATTGCCAATACCTGATAATTGAAGATTTATCCTGCTTTTCCATGAAGCAAAGTTATCCTTGTTCAACTTGGGCACATCTCGTCTGTTCATCTTGTTATCTTTACTTAGGTCTTGAAACCTTCCTTCTAAGCACACAATCTCTGATACCAATTTTTTATAATAACTGAGAGGGGGGGTGAATCAGTGGCCTCAAAAATTTATCCTTTTAAACTTCAATCCACCAATTAATACACCTCAGATTATCAAGTCCCTACAAAATGTATGCCTTTGAAATACTTGAAATAAATAACTGTCTATCGGTTTACCTTGTCTGTCCTTCTTTTCCTTAATAACCGATAAGTAGTAAAACTTATTTACCGATACTCAGTAAATATGCAGAGTATACTAGTCAATCCATAAATGCATATGTGAAATGTAAAACAATAAAGTAATAAACCATACACATAACACAAGGATTTTAACGTGGAAACCCTGTTAAGGGAAAAAACCACTGGGACCAATACCCCAAATTTTCACTCTTTTGAAGTGAGCCCTATTAGGATCCAACCCTATAAAAGGTTACAAACACACTGTTAAGTGCGACCTTGTTAGAGGATTTTTATACATAGATTGTCACTAAGTATCTTGCATCAACACTACCATCCTTGAATCAGTCTCACGACTGTCAATAGGCTTTATGCTAATCTTACTACCATCCTTGAATCAGCCTCCTTCTTAGACTATTAATAGGCTTTAGGTAAGACTGATGCTGCTATCATGAGTCAACCTTCTGGTAATCTATTAGGATATACCTCAATTATAAAAGACTGTTAAGTCCTACTCTATTAAAAGACTTAAGGCTTCAATGGTTAAATTGAAACACAATGACCTATTTCTAATGCAACTTGAATTGTAGATATTTAGATCTATTTACGTGCAATACCTTTCTGATCAATATATCAATTCAATTCCTTTATACTTAGCTCTTTCTGCTCTGTGATGTTGTGCTTCACTGTGTGTCGATGTCTACAGAATTCTTTAGCTCTCCCTTAGCTTGATTGATCAGGACTGTATGAAGTTTGTCATTCATCAGTTTCTCTTCAGCATCTTCTCTCAATTCACTCCCCCATATCTGAGTGCATATGGAAATGAATTATGATTTTCTCTTATATAGACATGATTTTCCTTGATTCTTGATTCTTGATTCTTGGCGTGAAAAACAATCTAGCCAATTTGATTTACAGCTTTAACTCCTGATTTATCTCGTAGTTATCTTCTTGCCAGCTGTTTAAATCATCTTTAAATCACTTACTTAATTGTGGTCAAATAAAACAACCAGTTAAGTCTATCCTTAAGCTCTACCAGCTAGATATTTTGTCATTTTCTGATCTCTCTATTCTGTCGGTCAATTCTGTAGTTTGTCACCGGTGAAAACTGCCAGTTCCATCAGTGTATCTTTAGTTAGCTTCAGGATCTCTGTCCGTCGGGCATCATTGGATCTTGCTCATTAGGCAACACTATTTTTAGGTCGTCAGGCATCCTATAATTCTGCTTCATCGAGCAACACTATCTTCTACTTGTTGGGCATCACTGTGACTTTATCTCTATCTTTACCAATGGTGTGCACTCCGCCGGTGTAGTTTGTCACTTGGTAAATACTTGTATTTTATGCATTGCTGAAAGAATTACCTCTATTCCATTGATTCTCTAAAGTCTTTGGTGTTATGTATATGACCATATAGATGATATCAAGTTGACATCAATGACAATACTAACCATTAACTGATTTAATGTCTTGCATCATTTTCAACTTAACAATATCAAACATTCAATCAATTACATGTCATCAAAAGTTCTTATGTTTATGGCTTTGAATCTTTGCCATTAAGGTGTTTCAGTTCCAGCATTGTATCTAGGATTTATCCCAATGGATAAGGAAATGATCTAGAACTAGTATTTCTATTGAGATACATATCTGAATGGTTTGGCTATATTCTATCCCAAAAATTAAATCAAACTCATTACCAAATTCTTTACTTTTCTATTTTTATTCTTCTTATTCCACCAATGGTAGTGGAGAGTCAATGAATGCTAGGTTGGCATTTAGTACTTACCATTTATCTATCTTTCAAATCGAGAGGTAAAAGGTGTTGTAAGGAATTGAGTTTAGTCTGGATAGGTGTACTCACCTTGGTTTTGCAGATCCAGAAGTGCAGAGGGAAGTCTTGACCCTATAGTTGCTTCAGTTATCTTATAGAGCTTTCATACTTGAAGCTAACCACTCCTAGCATTGGCCTTAAGATATATTGGTTGCTTCTTAAACTGTAACAATTTTAAACACTAATAAGATGGCGACTCTGATGGGGACAGAGAACTAAAAATCTTGCTAAAACTTTCAAGGAATCTATGGTATTCTACTGTCTATATCATTTAACTCATTCGGGTCACCAACAAGATGGTGACTCTACTGGGGATAGTGCAGTAAATTACCATAATTAGCCAGTAATTTGATCATTGGAAGCATACAGTTAGTCAAGTTTGGTCCTTTGTCATTATTTTATCTTGAAGAGTTCTCTATTTGCAATTTTTCATATCTATTAGTGTTGTGATCCTGACTACTGTTGGGTGGAAATTCTGAGTATCTTCGTAGCAGTGCTGAGTATTAAAAATCATTTTTTTCACACACTTTCCAATATGAGTTACAGAAGGACTAGCTCTTAGTCAAAGAGACATCCTAAAGATAGGTTGGGAAATGATTTCCCAACTACATCCAATTCTGATTAGCCTAGAAGAGAAAGGGATACCAGAGGTACCCATCAAGATGAAAGACAAAGGGAAGACATTAGGGAAGAAAGACCAATCCACCATAGTCATGAAGGAAATGCATCACAATATGAAGAGGCTATAGATGAGAGACTAGGTACTTATGGAGATTATAGTTCTCCTGATGAAAGAGAGGAAGAAGAATATGTTTCTACTCTTTCAAATCCTTATAGAATGGTTGCAAAACTTGCTGAAGTAGAAAGAAGAATCAAGGAGCAAGTGACTATTAGAAAAAAAAACAAAAAAAGCAAAAGTAAAACGAGATCAGACAGGATCAGGTTTTCGTTGAACAAAGAATTTGGAAGTTTTTAGAGTTAGAGGCAAAGAATTGTGTTAAAAATCATAAGAATTTTGAAGAGGAACCTTTCATTCAAATGGTTAATCATCAAGGCCCTAAAGATAATGGAAAGAAAGGAATGGCATGGGTTTCAACAAATGAACCCAAAATTTTCAAGGTCCCAGTAGATCAGATGTCTAAATTGGACATGGATCTTGAAAGAGATAGAGTTGAAAAGGAGATCATAGCTAAAGAGCTTGAAAAGGTAGAATCGGAGGCTGCTACTTTGGAGATAAAGAAGGTTGATTTTCTTAGACAAACAATAAGGCTTTTTCATCTTGGTGTTGAAGAAGCTACAAAATCAAATACTAAAGCCTCCACTTCTCAATACAACACTACATTTCAAGGAAATTCTACTCATGCAGAAAGATACAAGGAATTTTCTTTTCATAATATTCATGGTTATCAAAATAAGCTTCCAAGTGTCATTAGAGATAAACTTCCTAGATTTTTTGGGAACAATGTAATCACATGTGAATAACACTTAAAAATTTTTGCTAACATTTATGGATGATTATGAAGTTCTACATGAGGATGTAATAATGAATATTTTTGTTCAGTCCTTAGTGGAGGATGCTAGGGATTGGTTCAGAGGGTTACCCTATAATTATGTAGGGTCAGTTGATGAATTAGTTGATTTCTTTAAGGATCAATATGGTGATAATACTAATAAAGGATTCATGTTAAATGAATTCAACAATATAAAAAAGAATCAAAATGAAGATGTTTCAAAATTTAATATAAGATTTCAAAGATCTATGCATAAAATTTTTCAGGTTATGAGACTTGATGATAAGATTTGTATAGCTACCTATTGTAATGTATTTGATTCTAAGATGGGATACCTCCTAAGAGATAAGAATCCAAAGACCATAAGAGAATCTTATAAAACAACTATCAATACAGAAACTAATAGGAGGGTATCTGGAAAATTGGGTAGAAGAGATGATGGGAAGTTTGCTCAGAGGGACTCAGAAAAATCTTTAAATGCTAAGCCTAAGGAAGAGATCAATATGAAACTAATTCTAAATGCTATAAAAGACTTAAATCTGGGAGAGAATAAGAATCCAAGAGCTCCAAATAACAATAGGAAATCCTACAATAATTTCAGTCAGCAGCCTAGGATGTAGAATTACCCACACAATACCGAATGGAAGGATGGAAAGCCCATTATTCCACAAAGGATAGAGAGGCCAAACAAATATACTCATGATCCTCTTTAGATAAATTCAGCTAATATGTGTAATGAGGATTATTGGTGTGATGATTGTGAATCTACACATAATCTAGATAATTGTGTTGTTGCTTAGAAGATGTATCCAAGTCAGTCCTAACAAGAAAGAGAAGATGAGGAAAAACTATATGATGATGTTGGGAATGCAATGGCTTATGCAAATTTGAGAAGTGAAGAATCTGATGACCAAGGTCAAAATTAGGAGTTGTCTTCATCAGATGAAGGGGAGTTTGATGATCAAGCTGAAGATCAAGATGTTCTTTCATCTTATAAAAAGGAAGCACACATTAATAAAATAAGGTATAATGCTACAAGGGGAAGAGAGCCTTTTATGGAAAGAAGACCTTCAGATGAAGAAAGGGCTCGCATCATAGAATAATTGGTTTCTCAAGCACAGAGTAACTATAATTTAAGGAGTAGGATAGTTGGTAATGCAGATAGCAGACCAGCTGGCATGTTCATTATAGATATAAAAAAGGCCCTAAGCAAACATCATAAAAATAAAAAACTGATGAGGATGTGAATAAAATAAAGGTGAAAATGAAGGATAAATCAAGTGATCCTAGTATTGTTCAAAATATTAAAACAAGGACACTAGAGATGAATGGTTCTTCTATTCCAAAAGATGCTAAAGGATTTGAGCCAAGCTTGGCTACTCAAAATGAGGATAGAAGTATTGTTATTACCAAGCAAGATATTTATGATATCAAATATGCTCCTATTGACATAGGACAATTGATTTCATAGATCACAATCAGGGTTACAATTTTAGAAATGATGAGGATTCCTGAGCACAAGGAGACAAATTTGACATGGATGAATAATGTTTCTAACACAAGAGCCTTGAAATCAGAAATAGATGAGAAGAAAAAGAATAGTAAGGAGAATCTTGTTACAAAGGGAAAGGAATCAGATGAGATTGTTTCTAAGATCCCTCAAATATTCTTAAATACAAATCATGCCACTCCTCCTTTAGGAACTATGGATCATTTTTTCTTAACATTGGTTATTAATGGCAAAATGCTCAAAAATTATTTATTGATTCAGGAGTTTCAAATACAGTTATGCCAACAAAAATAATGAAATTAATAGTACTTCATGTACATACTCCTCATGGGAGATGTCAAGCAATGGATTCAAGAGAAGTGTCTGACATCTATCATAGGTACTATTAAGGCTTTGCCTTATACACTTGTTGCATTTCTAGAAAAGATATTGACAATGAGTGTTTTAGTAGTTGACATCCCACCTCAATATGGAATGTTGCTATCTAGGAAATGGACTGCATCAATGGGAGGAAGTATCCAGTGTGATCTATCCTTTGCAACATTTGACATAGTTGGTAAAAATGTCAAGGTATCCAGAGAAGTTAGAACTCCCCACATGATTGAGAGTGAATATGAAGCAATAAATTTTTTCTAGGATACTGACATTGGATCTTTTCAAATGCAAGACAAAAAAGTTGAGAAGGATGTCCAACATATGCTTTTGTCAGAAGAGAAGGAAAATATTGCAGAGAAGACTAAATTATGGACAATGTACTTTTATGGTGCAAACTCAAAAGAAGGAGCTGGTGCAGGAGTGTTACTAATAGCTCCCAATGGTAAGACCTACAAGTTCTCATTTTCTATGCTATTTACTTGCACTAACAATATTGCAGAATATAAGGCTTTGCTAATAGGATTGAGATTAGGCTCAAGACACAAGATTAGATGTATCAGAGTCATTGGGGATTTTGAATTGGTTGTTTCTCAAATAATATCTAGATATGATTCAAAGGATTAGAGGCTAAAACAGTATAGGAGTTTTGTTTGGGATGAAATTGAAAACTTTGATGCATTTGGCATTAAATGGATGGACAGAATTCAGATTAAGATGGCAGATTTGCTAGCTAATATTTCCTTGAGGCCTTAAGACATTACTTTTGTAGGAAATTCTAGTATAGAGATTCAATCTAGGCCATCTATTCCAAACAATGGTGAAAGTTGGCAAGTCTTTGATGATGATATGGATATTTTGAGATTCCTATCTTGTGAATCAAATTTTGGTGAGAAAGAGATGGACTTTACTGGTTTTGTGGAGACCATAGATGGAAAAGATAATATTCTTAGAAGGGAGGTTCTCCAACTAAAGTCCAATAAGGTACCCAAAGGTTTGGTTGGACTTGAGAGATACTTTAATAACAAAGACAAGTCTTTATCAGCAAGCACAATCAGAAAACCTTAAGACTTGGAGGAAATAAATTTGGGGACAAATCAAGATCCAAAAAAGGTATATATTGGTAAGAAGTTGTCCTCCAAGCTTAGATATTCTTTGGTAAATAATTTTAAGAAATATAGACATGTTTTTGCATGGTCTTATGATGACATAAAACCATATAAAGAAGATTTATTCTAGCATGAGATTCCATTAAAAGAAGGCACTAAGCCTTTTAGACAAAATTTGAGACCTGTTAATCCCACTCTAGCACCCAAGATGAAAGATGAGTTAAAAAGATGAGGGATGCTAGAATTATAAATCCTATAAGGCATTCACCTTGGGTATCCAATTTGGTACTAGTAAGAAACAAAAAAGGAGACATCAGACTATGTGTAGACTTTGGAAATCTAAATATTAATTCTTTGAAGGATAATTATGGATTGCCCAACATAGAAGCAATGTTGCAAAGAGTCATAAGGTCTAAGGTGATGTCTATGTTGGATGGATTTTCAGGGTATAATCAAGTCAAGGTCAAGGAATTTGAACAATTCAAGATTTCATTCACCACACCCTGGGGAACTTATGTATATGTCATGATGCCCTTCGGCTTGACAAATGCTAGGGCTACTTTCCAAAGAGTCATAGATGTGGCGTTTGCCGATTTTATAAACAAGTTTTTCTGCAATCTATCAAGATGATCTTACTAATTATTCAGCAAAAGAAGATCAACACTATGATCATCTTCAAAATATCTTTGTAAGAGCACTAGATTATGAGGTTTCCTTTAACCCAAAGAAGTGTGTTTTTGGGGTAACAGAGGGAAAGCTTTTAGGACATATTATCTCTAAAGATGGAGTTAGGATTGTTCCTGAAAGGGTAAGTGTAATTGAGAAAATCCCTTAGCCCAAGAATGTCAAGGGCATTCAGTCCTTCTTTGGACAAGTGAACTTCATAAGGAGGTTTGTTACAAATTTTGTAGAGACTATTTTTCCAATCTCAAAGATGATGAAGAAAGGAGAAAAATTGGAATGGAATCAAGAAGCATGTAGGGCTTTCTCAGATATCAAGTAGGCTATCAAATTTGCTCCTATTTTGAGAACCCCTGATTATACCAGACCACTTCAAATTTTCTCCTTTGCTTCTTATAATATTGTTGTTGCAGTATTATTGCAGAAGAATTCAGAAGGCTATGAACAACCTATTTCTTTTTTCAGTAAGTCTTTGCAGGAAGAAAAGCTAAAATATGATATTATGGAGAAACAACCCAATGCTTTGGTTAAGGATGTTAAAGCATTTAGATTTTATTTGGTAGGAGAAATGATAATTGCTTATGTGCCAAGTGTTGTTGTAAAAGATATTTTAGTTCAACAAGAAGTCTCAGGGAGGAGATGTAGATGGATTAACAAGATCCAAGAGCTTAATATTGATATCCATATCACCCAGTTGGTAAGAGGTCCATGACTTTCTAAACTTATGGCTCAAAGAAATTTGGATGCAAATCACATTGATATGTTAGAAGAGGAGAAAAGATCCTACATTTTTATATGGATTGTTCTTATTGGTACAAAGACATCATTGGATACTTGTAGAAGATGGTACTTCTCTCTGACATGACTGATAATAAAAAGAGAACAGTTAAGTTGCATGATTTAAAGTTGCAATAATTCAAGGACAATTATGGTAGAGGAGCAATGAAGGAGTATTTCTCAAGTGTGTAGATCATGACAGGTTTGATGATCTTTTGAAAGTAATGCATGATGGTGTATGTGGTGGCCATTACATGGCTAAGACTACTCCCCATAAGATTACCAAATCTGGTTTTTGGTGGCCAACAATCTTCAAAGATGCTCATCAATATGTTAGAAAGTGTGATACTTGTCAGAGATTTTTAGGCAAGTTAAAGTTTGATGGGAATATTCCTTTGAAGCCTATTGCAGTTGATGCACCTTTTTAGAAGTGGGGAATGGATTTCATAGGTGAAATCCCTTATATGTCTAGTGGGGGTCATTCATGGATCCTAGTGGAAACAAACTATTTTTCCAAGTGGGTGGAAGCAATTCCCACTAGAAGAGCCAAAAGTAGGATTGTGATTGATTTTATAATGTAGAATATGTTGACTAGATTTGTTTGTGAAGAAACCATTGTGGTGGACAATGCTATGCGCTTCAGATTAGAGGAGTTCACTAATTTTTGTCAGCAGTATGGGATTCAAATCTCTTATTCTTCCCCATATCACCCCCAAGGAAATGGTCAGGCTGAATCTAGTAACAAGAGCCTAGTAAAGATTGTCAAGAGAGTGTTGGATTCCAACAAGAAGGCTTGGGATTCACAATTTTCTTTTTCTCTATGGGAAGATAGAGTAACAGGGAAGAAAGCTATTGGATGTGCACCTTTTGACTTGGTTTATGGTATTCATGCCAGATTACCTCAGGATGTCGTATTGCAAATGTATAAATTCATCCAAACATATGATGATGACTTAGAAGGTGATATGAGGATCATATTGGAGGATTTGATACAACTATTTGAGTCTAGAAGGGAATCATATGACATGAATGTCAAACTGTAATTACAGTGCAAATATTTGTTTGACAAAAGAACTAGTGCTAGAAAGTTTGAATGTGATGATATGGTTTTAATGTGGAATTCCAGGATAGAGAAAAAAGGAAAACATTCCAAATTTGATCCTATTTGGTTAGTTCCATACATAATTCAAAGCAAGTGGGGTTTTGATTCCTACATTTTGAAGGACTTAACTGTAAATAGTCTAGAATTTCCAGTTCATGGTAGTTCCTAAAGGTCTAGTTTTCTTGAAGAGGTAAAATCCATGAACAGGTTAGTTTGTATATATTCTTTCTATGTTTTTGTTTTAGGTTAGTTTCTTTCCAGTAGGTGGTCTTCTTTATCCAAGAGAATCCTGAATCCTTGTTATGCCTACGAGAGGCATATATCCCCATACGGAGCCACTGTTAGCACAAGATAAAATTTCATGGTTCCCTATTTTCTCCCCTTATCTTTGCAATTATTTGAGCCTCTGGCCTAATCCCTAAGTCTTTCTAGGATAAAATCTTAGCTAGAAAAACCTTAAACCCTCAGACTTGTTCTATTTCCTTGTTAATTTTTGGCGCCACTTAAAGTCTTTTAAGTCATGTACGCTTTTACCATGCCTTTTACTGTGTAATCTCAAGACCGAAACCAAATATTCCATTTCCTTTGGAGATTACGCATGTTCCATTAATCTTGTCAAAACATTATTCTAATCCTGTGGTTGGCGCTAGATCTCACAATATCTTGTTGATGTCATGGAAAGTCTCAAGATTTAGTGTAGGTCATCGATCAAGTTCTTTTCATGTGTTCATCTTACGATTGGTGCATGATCTCATGATTAACTTGGAGTTAACAAATATGTTCAGCAACACAGAGATCCATTTAGTCATGCAATCTCTAGATAAAGCTTGAGTTAAATCAAACCAAGATGGGATAGCCAAGATTGAATAAGAGTCATAGATGCAGATCTGATCAGAGGGCTCATGCGTGATTGCTAAATAAAAGTCAAAGTCTTGTAATCTTTTAGAGATATGGCGATATCCGTTGATCTTGTCATGATCGTGTGGTGCACGCATGATCTTCGTGTAAACCATGAGTCAAGGAATTCATCTAGAAACTTGGAGACAAGAAGAAATTTAGGACCAGAGGTTAAAGATGAGATATATGCTAGTCAGGGTAACAGGTTAAAAAAACAAAAATTCCAAGAAGATTTGATGGTGGGCGTAAAGCCTTAAAAAGAAGATGATCATCAGATAGCCATTAGGGCATTGCACCTGTGTGTCATGTGGTGGAATCAGATCCTGAGCCCAGATAACTTAAGGGAAATCAATGAATATGTTTTAAACTTGTAATACGGCTTGATCTCAGTCGTCTGATTTATTTTCCGCACCACCTGTAGTCGTTATAATAGAATTTCAAATATTTAAAAGGTTTTTTCATGGCAGTCGACAAATATTTAATCTCAGAAGCATTAATGACCCAATTTGATCTTAAGGATCGATTCTGCACAACTGTTGAAGACCAAAGGAATTGAAATCTGGTAAGTAGAGATGCATTTATGTCCAAACTTGACAAAAAGAGTTTTATAATCAGAGGATAAGTGCGAACAAAACTGATTGGTCATTTCTGTATTTATGAGAGATACTTCCAGAGTCTTGCTTTGGGAATTATCTGACCTCAAGGTACTGCGCTCACATCCATAGATTAGGAAAAATTGATTACAGGTCAGATTGCACATATTGAAGAGAAGAGATAGGGTTTCAAATTGACATCATAATTGAATGCTTGCATTGATTGGTTGTAACCCTAACCCAAAATGGTCTGAAGCTTGTAGCATTCTTGTTCCTATAAAACAATATTCTAGACCATTTAGAAGGGACTAGAAAATTGGGAAAGTAGAAGGCATTAGGCTTATACATGTTTCCAGTCTAGGATATAACAGATGAATTTGAGATTCGTATTAAGATAGGATTGAAAGTTCTTTGATCTTTTTCATATTGTCATATTGCATATTTCCTTGTCATATTGATTTAGGAAATAGTTTCATCATACTTAATATAAGCTATTTCAGATTTGAGTCTCTCCTTTGTGTTATTTGTTGAGTTGTAAGTTTTCTAGCTTACTGTATAAGTCTTTCTTATGCATATGTATATTCCATAAGTATTTGGTCATAGATCAAATTAATGCTTTGGATATTACATTTATTATGCCTGGATATCTATTTAAGGATCTTTTAGTGTGTGATCTGAGAGTTCTTATGTTTATGGATTTAAATCCTTTCCATTAAGGTGTTTCAGTTTCAGTAGTGTATGTAGGATTTAGCCCAATGGATAAGGCACTGATCTAGAATTAGTATTTCTATTGAGATACATATCTGAATGGTTTGGCTATATTTTGTCCCAAAACTTAAATCAAATTCATTACCAAATTCTTTAATTTTTAGTTGTTATTCTTCTTATTCCACCCATGGTAGTGGAGAGTCAATGAATGCTAGGTTGGCATTTAGTACTTTCTTACCATTTATTTGTTGTTGAAATCCAAAAGTAAAAGGTGTTGTAAAGAATTAAATTTAGTTTGGATAGGTGTACCCAACTTGGTTTTGCAGAGCTAGAAGTGCAGAGGGTGGTCTTTACCCTATAGTTTGTCCAGTTATCTTACAGAGTTTTCATACTTGGAGCTAACCACTCCTAACATTAGTCTAAAGATATATTAGCTACTTCTCAAAGTGTAATAGTTTTAAACACCAACACATGCACCATGAACCAAATAGGCCACATGGTCAAGGATTCAAATAAAATGAGATTAAAAGGAAAGTGGGGTGGGATGGGGTCTTAGGAGGGAATCACTTAGTAATTTAATACATCACACTTTTTTATTTCTTGAGGAATCACTTAGCAATTTGTTTTTAACCCCAAATGTGATCGACTTGCTCTTTAACACTCTAGGTTTTGATATAAAAAAAATTGATCCCTTGTCACCATTTTTAAGACAATTCATTTTGTCTCTAGCTCTTAATCCTCAAACCTTTTTAGTCTAAAGATCTCTTAATTTTATTTTTGTTGTGATTAATTACTCATTCAAGCTTGGGTTTTCAAGGTCACTTTGAAGATCTTTCTCTAGCTTAAGGAGCTCTTTTTGAAGGCTATTTTATATTTTCCTATTGCGTAAGGATGTCTTTTTCCCAATATTTGAAAAATGGAAGTCTAGCTATTAAAATTGGTATTCCATCTTTAAATGGTTATTTTATCTTTTAAAATTTGCTTGTTAATTTCCCTAAGGGTAAAAAATACCTCTTGTAATCATCATCCCTAATAAAATTAGTGTTAAGAAGGAATTAACTCTAATTTTCAAAGTCTTGACTCCTATCTTTAGAAATGTGAATCTTAGATTACATAGGATGGTCAGTAGATAAAGATCAATCCGTAACGTTGACTCTATAACCATCACCAATTTGATAAAATCTAAAAATTTATTTACTGGCATAAATTCAATCTAGTTTATAGTAGGTTATTTTGAATACCTTTTGGTAGTTACACCAAGTCAACCAAATATATAAGATTTACATTTTTACATCCTTCAAAAGGGTCAAAAATATTTATTTTACTCTTCATTGTATACCAGAAATATTTTTCATTTTCTTTCCACTTTATCTCATTTCCTCTAGTTTTACCCTTCCCTATTCTCAACCATGTTAAATTCCGTTTTTATAATCAACGGGACATCCTAAAGTCCATTCATCGATCTCCACATCTCAATTATGTCCTAATGAAGTTTATTTGAATTAACATAGTTCTGAGGTTTTGAGAGTACATAGTTTTATAAATTTATGTTAGTATTTCAAATAATTGGTGTTTTATAAATGGGTGCACATTAGTTAACTCGTTATCCCTATCGTTGTCTACTAAAAATAAATTTTTATATTTTTTAAATATTAAATAGTTCTAGAAAATGTGCATCCATTTTGTAAATAATAGGAACACATTTTATAAGTAATAGGTACCCAATTAGACTAGGATCTTGATTGCAAATGGGTACCTCTTTTAATTTTTTCTCTAGGATCTTGATGCAAAATGAGTACATGTTTCTATTAAAAGTTTTCTAAGGTTGAAACTTTCCCTTTTATGTGGACTCAACTTCTTGCACTTATCCAAAAAAAAGGTCCAATAATCTCTCATAGATAGGTAATGTATACATTATTTTCTACTTCTTTTGGATATATTTAAGTGAGAAATGTGGTTATATTGGGTGTGGGAGATACGATATTAGGGGAGAATTAATCATCATAGGATCAAGAGATGATGGACGAAAAGTGAATATGTGGAATGAGAAATGTTGAAATAGTATTTGAAAGTAAACTATAGAAGAGGAAGCTACAAAGTGGATGTAGGTTTCATCAAGAGAGCTTGAAAAACTTTTATTTTTGAATAATACATTGAAGCACCTTCACTCTATAATATGTTATCATTATCATGTTATAATTGTCCCCAACTAAATTAGAAGGATTTGTATCATTTTCAAGATTTAAAAATTATATTTAAACTTTTGAGCATTGTTTATTATATCTCTTTTATCCATGGTTACAATATGATCATTATGATCAAATGATTCTTCTTCATTAAGATATATTATGTTGAAATTTTCAATAATGAATGTCTCATTTTTGTTCGTGGTCTTTTTTTGGTCTAACTTAAGGTTCTTTCCAAGTGGAATGTGATAAATTGACTATGATTGCATAATGAAACAAAATTTTAAACAAAAAAGGTAATACAAAAATAAATATTTACATTTTATATAAAAGTTAAACTCTAGAGATATAAAATTAGAAAAATGTGAGCACAACCCTAGGGAAAGATATAGAAGTTAAGCAAGCTAGGTTAAAAAAATGTCAACAAGTAAACATCCCCTAAGGTCATTCTCTTTAATAATAATATTAAATTTAAGGATAAAGGCTAAAATATTAAACAAATAAAACTAAACCTAGCAAATAACATGATAAGTAAATAGGTTCATCTCATAGTGTGTTGGTTAAGTGGTGGTGGTGTAGTGACCACCAAGGTTCAAACCCCTGATGGGCCTTTGTGATCGCAAGCTTATGCCTTCCGTGATCCAATGTGTTCATTGGTTTGAGCCTCAACATAGATAATTGAGGATGAGGTCCCTTGTCATTGATTCATAGCTTTGGGGCAAAATCATTTTATATGGTATCAAAGAGTGTACCATGCCAACATCACCTGCCATGTTAAAAAAATATTTGATGTTAAAAACATGATAAATAAGTAAAAGGTTAATGAAAGATTAGGGATATTATTGGCTACCTAAAGATGGTGGTATTAAGTATGATGGATTTTAATTATAGATGCATTCCAAAAATACTCTCTAATTATGAATACTAATATTTGAATCAAATCATTCCTTGAATCCTAAACTACAACTATAGATGATTATAGTTATGACTTTATTTAACACTCCTACAATTACATTTGGAATGATGTAATGCCATATCTTTCATATATTTTTTCCCAAATGCTTCATGTCTAATATGACAACTAAATTATGGTCAAGATTGTGTTACATTAAACTTATAGGAGTTTTCTATGTTACAATTGAAAAGTGAGAGTCCTTAAACATAAGTCAACCCCCTTTATGATGTTTTTGCAATTTACATAAAAATATTTTAAGTACACATGTAATTCAAGATGCATGATATAGAAAATAATATTTCTAATGCTAATTTATTTAGTTTGAATTCTATAAAATGTTCTCATGGTGCTTAAAATGAAAAATTGTGAATTATTTAAGAATTTATTTTAAATTGCAAGGTAATGAATAATTGTCAAAATTTTAATATGAGAGAGAGAGAGAGAGAGAGAGAGAGAGAGAGAGAGAGAGAGAGAGAGAGAGAGAGAGAGAGAGAGAGAGAGAGAGAGAGAGAGAGAGAGAGAGAGAGAGAGAGAGAGAGAGAGAGAGAGA
>MU228200.1:278420-306710 GCA_018584345.1 Thuja plicata | reverse complement strand
GAGAGAGAGAGAGAGAGAGAGAGAGAGAGAGAGAGAGAGAGAGAGAGAGAGAGAGAGAGAGAGATTACTAAAAAAATATTTTTAGTACACATGTAATACAAGATGTGTGATGTTTCAAATACTATTATTAATGTGCATTTCTTTGGTTTAAATGTTTTATAATGATCTTATGACTTTTGAAGTGAATTATATGAGATGCTTAGATTGATAATCATCAATAATCTAGGTGTCTTTACATACACAATCCTAAGTGCTGATTTGAAAGATTTGACACATAGAACAAATAGTTAAATTTGTTTGTACTAATTTCATAGAATGTGGAAAAGAGTTTTGTAGATGTCATGAGTAAGGTAGATGACATCGTGACTGTATTTCTACATAGATACATAATCGTACTAATATTTCAAACCAAAGTACAAAAATAAGCAATATCTAAATTTGATTCAACTAATGTGAATTGAATCAAGTAATAAACTAATACAAAGAAATTTCAATGAACTTAACTATTAGATGCTATCAAATTAAATACACTTATTAATAAATATTATATTGACAAATTCGAATAAATATATATTAAAACTAATACAAAATACAAAATATGCAACTTTCTCTGTACAACAGTATTTATAAAAAATTTAATCATAAAGTGATAAAAAGTTAAAAAAAATAATTTATCGCTCCATAGACTTTAGTATAGTACTATAAAAAAGGGGGTTCATGATTTGATTAAAAATATATTAGTCACAGCTAACAAGCATATAAATAAACATGGTGACACATTAATAGTTATGTCATTCATGATGTCATATCCCACTACTAATTGAAGTGGGCATCTCAATAATCAAAAGCCATAGAAGAAGTCAATTTATTAGGTAATGTGTATATTTAATAATCACTTGAAAGATCATTATCCAACACATGCATTCATCCTTTTCTATAGTGTTTGTGCGCATAGTTGTTGGAAAACAATTAAAAATATAAATGCATTCTTTACACTTTTGAAGTATTTGAAATCACTAAAAAAACAAAACCCGTTCATTTTTCTTTTAATACCAATGAATACCGAAGAAGTTGGAATATCTAAGATCAACAAAGAATCTTAAAATAGTTTTGTATACCTATTATGAACTAAAGAATCTTAAAATAGATTTGTATATCTATTATGAACTAATATTTTTAATAAAGGTGGGATTACATCAAGTTTTTCATGGTCTAGGCTTTATTTTATTTTGGTATCATAAAATGAAATGTGGGTCAAAATAAATGTTGGTGAAATGATTATTAAAGTATGGTAAGGTTTAGGTTGAGTATAATAAAAAATATTAAAGTGGGATAAATGTGATGCGAGGTTAGCAAAAATTATTGAATATAAGGAAGTCTAAAGTATTTACAACACATTCAATGATATGAAAGTGATATTTTGAATTTTTTTTTCTGAATTTTAGATAATATTCTATAATTAATCAAAACAATAAAATTGTACTGGTAAGAATAGGTACTTTTGATCATGTGTGTATTTATATGCATACAATTGAAACTATTAAGATTATAAATCAAGAAAAACTTAATATGATGAAAAATTATTTGAAATTTATAAGAAACTAAAATAATATAATAGTTTTTTATTACGGTAAAAGCAGGTTTTGAAAGGACCCCGAAACCCTTTAACAAAGCTAAGAAGAGAAAGACATTAAAGCCCAGAGAACAACAGGTTGCCCCAAGGAAGGAAGGAAGCTACAAAGGGACAAATCCCAGATTTAACAATAAGCAGAGACAAAAGCCAAAAAACAAAAGAAAACGCTGGAAGGAAAACAGAGAGAAGAACCGCCAGCACCGAAATCAGGACAGAGTCTTCAAGAAACTCTCAGAAAATAATATAATAGTTACTTTTTATATTAAAAGCAATATAGCAAGGGTGGTGTCCAATTACATAATAGCCCAGAGGGTGTACAATCGACAAGATAGATAGTAGCATCAAATCAACATCACATTAACAACAAACTACGAATATCAAAGACATCAAAATATAACTATAAGCAACATCATCAAAAAGTAACTATAGTCTTTGCAACTCATATCCAGCAAGCCATATATACTATCATAAGTATTATGAAAATGCCACTTAGGGCCATCCCCACTAATAACCATAACTAATCTACTTAGAGTTTCAAAACTATAAACACAAACAACTTTAAAAGTCTTAACATAATGCCAAGTATGACCATTAACAACAAAAAGTTTTTTTTTTTTTTTTAGAAAAAAAAGAAAGGACCTCGTCCCTATCAAGCTCCTTTGAATTTGCACCCCAATTGTTGCAACACATTAGACTAGTCCTTTGTCAAGAACTTGAAAAGTTTCTTGTAGTTGTCATCGTCACTCTCATGAGCACTTAGTATCTTCTTTGGTAAGAGGTACAAGGAGGTGGCTGAGCTATGCATAACTCGCAGGCTGCACCTGGAGATGCTTGAGGTTTTCATTTGCAACTTGTCACCCTGGCTTTGGTCTTTTACAACTTGTCCATTGTTATGTTGCACTTGACATAGGTCCCTTTCTATTTGTCATTACAGGTCCCAACAGTACTTGGTTTGTTGTCATCCTCTTCTTTCAACATCATTTCATTGGTGAGATCAATAGGCCCAGTTTTTATTCTTTCAGATACATGGGTAGAACTATTGGCAGTCTTAGAGATTTTTTCCAACTCCATGTCCCCCTCTTTTTCATCTTCCTCATCTTTACTTTTTTCTTCATTCCCCTCACTCCCACGACCTTCATCTTCTTTTGTGTTAGACTCCATCATTTTATTCTTTTTCCCCTTATTAGTAGAGCAAGTAGCCAGCTTATTGAACCTTATAGGGTGCTAGTTTCTTCCATAGCCTCATCTTCAAACACAATCTCTTGTATAATATATTTGGCTTTTTTAGCGGCTTTCCCTTTTTTTCTTGACAAGGGGCTGAGCTTTTCATTTATGGTCAATCGAGTCCATCTTAGTGGCAATGTGGATGGGGGTTTCAGGTGTCCATTATGAGAAGCAAGTTTTAACCATAATAGTTGTTCTTTATTTTATAAACTTTTTTCTATTGTATTCATAAAGTCATAATATATTAATTGAATTAATATATTTATTTTAGAAAGTGAAACAATACTTTTTTAAATGGTTATATATTTGATTAAAAAATAAAAAATAAAAAATTTATAAAAATCAAAATGAAAAAAAAAAACATAAAAGAAATTAATAAATATCAAACTATAAGATTTTTTAAATTTTTTTTACTAAAAGTTGGAATCATGTGCTAACTTATTATTGTTTTACAATTATATATTAGATTGTTTGACCTATCTTAAGCTCCACCTTAATTTTGTTGCTTCTAATATTAAGAATCAATATCAAACAAAAAAAAATTAAAAGAATGTATCTATATCCATAATTTATTAGATAATTTAATAGACTACCTACCATATCAATGAAGCTAAATCTTTGCAAACAATCTAACACCTACAAAAATATCTATAATATTTATTATTCTAACAAAACAACAAAATAACACTTTCAAAACTTTTACTTTATCATTGGAGCATCTTAAAAAGAAAATATAATTTAAAAGTGAACTAAAAAGAAAAGATTCTAACAACAAATTTCATGTGAATGTTTTTTCTCTTATGCTCATACTAATATTCCTTTAAGATGGAGTGGTTGTCCAAAGATCACAAGGTCATACAAATATTTGGTAATAATGGAGGCATATTTATTTTCTATATTTTGTCAAATTTATGATATATATATTTTTTCCCTAGATTTCGTTATCTCCCCATGTGACCTAACCTTATTTTATGTGCCACCCCCTACACGCACACATAAACTATAAAGTATATAGTTTTTTTTCTGGACTGAGTATCTCCCCATGTGACCTCACCTTATTTTATGTGCCACTCCCTACACGCACACATAAACTATATAGTGGTTGTATAAAGGAAACTTTCATTGTGGTGGAGACTAAGGCATATCACCCTAACTTCATTTTATATATATACCAAAATAGATAGTGATAATTAATATTCTATATCCTTTAGTTTTGGTCATAAGCATATGATGAAATAAGCAATGAACATTTCAGGTGAATGTATATTAATAATTGGATATGATTAAGCAATTAGACCTTTCATGTGAATGTGGATTAATAGTTATATATAATTAATTAACTAAATCTTTCATGTGATTGTGTGTTAATCATTAACTAGACCTTTCATGTGATTGTGTAATGACCAAACATTTTTTAATAGATAGAAATATTCATAGAAGGGAAGGGGATTTTTTAAGCATGCTTATTTCATAACAATCAATATAGTATGTCATAGTATGAAAGCTTGTAAAAGGGGCATATCTATCATGGTTGTATATAGAGAAAGGAAGAAATAGTAGATTGAGCTAGGGAGATAAGAGATATTATTATGGTAGATAGGGAAATAATTTTATTTTATGTAATTTTAAAAATAATTGTATAAGATTCAAATATGTACTTTGTATTTTTATTATTATTTTTCTGTTATTTTGTGTATATGTTTTGAATATCTGATGAAGTGTGATTTTCACTTATTTTGTGTTCTTTAATGTTACATATTTAGATTTGTGTTCAATTGCTTTTTTAAAATTTTTATGTCTTGTACCTTTACGCTTATGAAGCCATATATTTTACAAGTTTGACCAACTAATGAGGATTATTGTACCTTCTATGTCTTCATCTATTTTCCCTCTTGCGGCATATATTATACCTGATTCATGTAAATTTAAGTCTAGTTTATTTTATGTTATACCTAGTTTACCTTGTCTCAAACCTCTTGTATTTCATGATGCATCTAATTAATGTATCCCAAATCTCTTTTATTCCACGATGCACCTGATTCAACTAATCTCAAACCTCATGTATTCCATTATGCACCTAACCCACTTAAGCATAAACTTGTTTTTTCTCATAATGCACCTAAGCCACCTACTCATGGACCATATAATGAAATTACATATCACAAGAGAAGAATACATGAGAGAGTGTGTATAAGATTTATATTTAGCAAGAAAATTAAACAAGGAAACCTTCAAAAATATTTCAATAAGAGAAGATGAATGACTACTCACTATCTCTTGTTTATAAGTATCATTGGACAATATAGTCCTCTAATCCAAATGAGTTTGACCTAGATCAAAATAAATATAATTAGTGAATATTATAAATGACTAAAATAAGGACTATGCAAGCCATACTTTGTTATCACATATCCTTATGCAATTAATGGGTTAAGGATGCCACATGCCCCCCTTTAAACAAGTGTTATACTCAGTGTGGATCAATTGTGTATTCTTGTGCATGATATATTCATCTTCCCATGTAACATCTTTTATAGATGAATTCTTGCACTTGATGAGGTACTTTATGATTAAACGCATCCCTCAACTTCTTTGTGCATGCCTAGATAATTTATTAAGAATCAAATATTATGTTTCCATCTTTATAAGAGTTGACATCATTTTAAATTTATATTATCAGAATATGGTGTAAATTTGTGTTCTCAAAATTATCGAACTAATGCCCAGTTTGAAAGTCTAAATTGGACTGTTGTGAGAAATATCATCTATCACTGATTATCATTGAGAGAATATCTTTGTATATCTTATCGATCTTCTTTTGTTTCAAATGGAAGATGGAAATATCAATAAGTATCAAGTCAATCTCACATAGAGACAAGACTCTATGTGAAACCATCACGGTTTCACATAGGGTCATGTCTCTATGTGAGACCGATGAGTTAAGTATAATGTAATATTGTTAATATCAAGCCACAACAAAAATTAGATAATACAACCATTAATTTATGTAACATGTCACCGATTATATGCATAGTTAATAACTATTATTAGCTATACATATAATCAGTGATCTTCACCAATAAATTAATTAGTTTATTAATACACAGCATGAATCTATAATGTTATTACATTATGACAATAGTAATCATAATGTAATATCATTATCGATAATCAGATCTTCAGATGGTAAATATTAGAGATCAATGTTTAAGGTTGACATACCACTTATACATTTGATTATATCGGTTACAATAATCGGACAGAAGCTATAAATCTTTAACACTCCCTCTTAGCTAGGGAGGAGCATTTCTATCCTTGTAGTAAACACAATATATCCATTTATTGTGTGAGAGAAAGATACCACCTCACTATGATATCAGGAGTTATGGCATGTCCATGAATATCAAGTCGCATGATATCCACCATAAACTCACAGTGTAATATCTATCATTATGGCATGTGCACAGGTATCAAGTCACATGATATATACCATAATTATATTAACTCATGGCATATCCACAGATATTAAGTTCCATAATATTCACCATGAATATCTCTATAATACCATTCATCATGGTTTATCCATAGATATCACATCACATGATATCCACCATTCAATTGATATTAGTTAAGAGATAATGTGGTTGAGTAATATTGTAAAATAGTCACCTTACAATAATAACCAAAAATACAAGTGTTCATCATTGAAAGATTCTCACCTCTCAATGATGTTCAAATGGTCCCATTAATCATGCAATGAAGTCATGGAGTCACACACATGACATATATTATAACAGATTACAAGAGTTTACACATTAAACATATTAGAGAATATATATTAGCACAATTATTTAATATTGTTGAGACTCAACCTTAGGCAAGGCTACATTTTCTACCATACCAAGCTTACCTTGAAGGTATTCAACCTTTGCCTTGGAGATAGGCTTGGTGATAATGTCTTCCATTTTTTCACTTGTACTTATATATCTCAACTGAATAACATTCCTTTCCACCATGTCTCTAACATAATGATAGTGAATTTCTATATGCTTTGATCTGTCATGACATACAAGATTTACTGAAAGCTTTATACAACTCTGGTTACCACAGTGGATGACAGTAGGATCTAAGATTGTCAAAACAATCCTACAAGAATTTTTCTTATCCATACAACTTCTCAAGATCCCATGGATGTTGCAATGTACTCGGTTTATGTGGAACTTTGAGCAACTGAAGATTTCTTTCTACTAAGCTAGGAAATCATAATTGAACCTAAGATAAAACAACACCCTAATGTTCTTTTCCAATCAAGCACACTTCCACCCTAATTGGAATTAGTAATATCCACACATATTTAGGTCTACATTATTATATTTTAGACTGTATCCAATAGTGCCATGCAGGTATCTCAAAATATGTTTTTCTGCAACTATATGTAACTGTACACGCCTAAATTTGGTCAAGGTGAATTAATCAGGACTAAAGTAAGCAAAATCAATTTAAATCAATGCAAATTAATCAAACTATGAATTAATTGAATTATTGTCAAAGCCTTCGATTAATCAAATCAAATAAATCAATTTAATTGTATAATTGAAATTAATCATTTAATTGCATAGTTTAAAATCAATTTAAATTAAAACCAACCCTTTTAAGGGTACACATGGCTAAAGAAATCAATTAAATCAATTAAATAAATCCCTTAATTTTCTCATCCTTCACATGGGTTAAAATTCATCAACCAATGAGGATTGAGAATGGGAGCTCACATGGATCAAGCTAAATTCATCCTTCATCACACATCCTGCAAATGCATCTTGATCACTCAAATTGTCCCCTCATTTGAAACCACCCTTTAAATGGTCTTAACCTTTGAGACCATTGACTTAACCAAAATCTAATCATGAGTTAATCAACTCTACCCCCTACCCTTAGGAAATTCTTTAAATAGAAGCCATTTTTAATGCATTTACATCACACAAACTCATTAAGCAAAGCATAATCACTATAGGAAAATTATCTTGAGTTCATAGCATTTACATCTTTAGGATTTGCATCTTAGCGAGCATTGGAGTTTAAATGAACACAATTCTTTATCAATTCTCATATTAGGACTGTCATTATGGATGCTTAGGCTGAGAGCATTTTTTTTCTTTCTTAATTAGAGAGCCATGAGATGCTCATTGTTTGATTTTCAATTCAATTAGTTAATCTTTGTTAAATCCTTTGAATTGATTAGATTACAAGTTAATTTCATGAAGGTATAGTTTCTATATACACAAAATGACGCCCACTGTGAGGCTAGAAGCCTCAAATCTAATGAAATTTGATCTTTAATTGTTGAATTTGAAGTGTTTTTAATTGCAGATTTGAAATTTGTAGGTGAAATAATGCATACGGGGGTAAAGTGTGACGCCTTTGTACAGTGAAGGAGTGCGTATAAGATTTCTTCTATCTCTGTCTAAATTTCTCTCATCGCCTCAGACCGTAAAACAACGCGTATAGGAGTAAAGGTTGACGCCTTTGCACAACAAAGGAGCATGTGAAAATATAAATCTAGACACCTTTACGTAGCCAAGAAGTGCCTATCAGACAAATTCTGATGCCTTTGCACGACAAAGAGACATGCAAAAAGATCTATTTTACCGCTTACTGTATTTTTCTGCAACATTCTTAAATTTTTCTTTAACGCCTTTGATCTATTAAATAGTGCTTGTAATTGTTAAGTAGTGCATTCAAAGTTTTAAACAACATGTAGCAGCATATAAGTTGTGCGTAGTGCTCTGTAAAGTAGTGCTCTATTCTCCTTAAAAAAGCGTGTTTCATTATTTTTATAATTCTGCAATTTTATGACAGATAGCATATTAAATGAAGTTTAATTGTCACTTTGCAGATGTTAGAGCATAAAAAGGTGAAGAAGCTGGCGTTTCAGATCCATAGGCAAGAAAGGGAGATCAAAAGGAGTTTAAGGTTTGAAAAGCAAACTCACAATCAAAATATTTTGGAAACATTATATGAGGAGGAGAAGCTCTATGGACACTACTTAAAAGTTTTAAAAGCTTACAAATCCAAAATTCCTTCATTAAATTGATTCTGTCCACTTGGAAAATCTTTCAATTTAGGTCTTAATTTGAGTGATTTGAAGCACTTTTTGTTTTGAATTTGGTTGCCTCATTTTGTGTGATTTTTTTTAACTAACCTTGTTGGAGGAGAGGATGCTAGGGATCTAGAACTATCACCACTAGGTGAGTAGTTAAAAAAGCAAAAATCTCAAAAATGCACCTAGCCTTTGCTAGCTTCGATTAAAGTAATTTTTCACATCCTCCTTGCATTGCTAAAATTGCATCTTTCAAAGTTCTAAATCTAGCATAATTAGAAGTCTATTATTGTTTGCTAAAGAAAGCATTAGGCCTATGCTCTCAACTTTTCAAGTTGATCAAAATGCCAAACATGCTAAATTTGACAATAGAAATAAAGACTTGGGAATGAAAAAACACTATAATCTATACCTCCTTATTTGTGGAAGACAAGTGGATAGGTATATGCTCTTCACTCTTTGAGTGAATCAAAAATCCAAAAACACTTTGAATCCCTTAGTGTAAGAGGTGGTTAATTGAACAAAATATTGCTATTGTGTTTGGAAGTGGAAGATACTAGGGATATGCTCTTTACCCTTTTGGGGTGAATCAAATTCCCAAACCTATTAGCTCACTTTATTTCTCCTTTTAATGATGAACATGCTAGGAGATTAGAGGGCCTGCCTCTTGAGAATCACCTTACAAGGATGGTGAGAGGGAATGACCCAAGTGGGATACAACCATCTTAACCGTGGTAATCCAGCCCACTATAATAAAATGCAATCATCCTTAATGGTATGGGTGACGAGATAGATTGAGAATCAAACCTCATCTAGTAGTCCTTCGAGATATCACAAAATTGTGTTTTTATTCATGTGGGAGGCCTCTATAATGGGGGATGAAACTCGTGATATTTTGAATGGAACCCTGATTAAAACCTTGGTTAAATTAGCAATGCTTACCTTATTAAGTCATCATTGTTATAATTAATTTAGAATAACTGAGAGGGGGCTGAATCATTTATCCATAGGTCTAGATGTACCAATTGAAACTTTATAGCACTTTAAAAAAATCAGATCTCCTCGGTAGCAACATCATAGATCAACAACATAAATATGCAGTTTACTGTTCAAATGTAATTAGCTTGCATAAACTTAATAGTAAAACACAACATAAACATTCACACAAGTTGACACCAATATTTAACGTGGAAACCCAATTTGGGAAAAACCACCAGTAACATGCTACCAAATTTTCACTCTTCTGAAGTGAGGTCTGTTAGGAGCCAACCCTATTAAAGGTTACAAAACACACTGCTAAATGTGACCTTGTTAAAGGATTTAATCACCCTATCAGGAATGCCATTGTTAGAGGTCTTAGAACATTCCACCTGAATGTCACCTTGCTCAAAGGATTTATACAATGACTGTTAGGTCAACCTGGTTAAAGGATTTTGACTAATACAATGATTAGAAAGTAATCAGCATGTGTGATCTGATACATACAACTTACTTTGCAAATCCAGATCCAATTAAGCTCTAATGCTAATTCATTGAGTGGCCTCCATTCTCCTTTCAATCTTTAGATCTTGGAAATCCATCAAGCAATCACTCTCGCAACTCTCTGCTTCTCTGCTCAACCTTCTCTGCTAGATCATGCCAATTAGCCAAGTAACCATGCAATCCTCTTGCATACCCTTAGCACATACTTCTCACTCTTTGAATAACCCCTCAAGGTTATCTTATACCTCTTCATTTAGGTAAAATAAATCTTTACCGCTTAATCAAGATCGTAGATCTTAGGTTAGGTTAGATCCAACGGATCTTTCCATCATTTACATTTAATTTACTTCTCCAAAGCAATAACAAATTAAATCTTGAATCCATGTGTTAATTATGGTCACCCATGCATTAAATAATGTGGACCATTCATGCTTATCCTTAATTAACTTTACATATCAGAATAAATTCAATTATATCGGCCAGAGATCTCAAATCTCAACATTTACCAAAATACTAGCACTCAGCCAACACTGTGTTCTTACAATCTGTCATCACTGATTTCCTCAAAAATTTACTAGCGTTCGGTCGACACTAGAAATTATGCTCAGCATACACTGGTGCTCAGTCGACACAAACTTTGTTTGGCATTACTGTTCCCAGCAAACTGAAATCATAACTTAGTGTTATAGATAAACAACACATTACTTTTCCAATGTGCCAACTGATCAAGTACCCTTTTAGTTTTCCATAACTCAACCATTTCACTCGATCTTCTTGTTATCCTTGCCTTCAAATCTTCTTCAATAATCAATAGATATGGTACTCAAATAGATAGCAATAGTCTCACCAGTTAAGGTTTGACATCAATGACAAAACAAAAATTATCTACATTGTAGCTTTCCAACAATCTCCCTCTTTGGCATTAACGGCAACACTAAACTTTAAAACAATAATTTTACAAACATAGTAACCATACAATCCAAAAAGTGTGTCTGTGTTCCGTGATATGAACAAATCTTCATTAATGTCTTTAGCTTCATTCTGATTCTCATCCTGTAAAACATTTCTCCCTCTGTGTCTATAACCACACTGAAATCTTTCTATTTCTATTGATCTATAGACTCCCTCTTTCAGTAATCTCTCCCTTTTTCTCTAACTAGTAAACTCTCCCTCTTTGACAACAATGCCAAAGATGTTGACATCTTCATCATGCAGATTCTTTGGTTCTAACTCTGTATCATGTTGTTCCTATCATCTTGCTTATGACTGATCTTCGTTTTTGTCCTTGTCTTTCTTTCACAGCTTTAGGCAACTTCCTAAAGTGTGACCTCCTGTGCATCAATGTGTCAAATATTCTGAATATAACACTTGATGCAACACTTCCATTCTAAACTAGTTATCCTAAGTTAGGGGAATCACCCCTAATTTACCTTGTAGATAATCATGATGCAACACTTCCATTCTAAAGCATCTTTTACTATTTTCGGCTCAAAATCACATAACAAGCATGCACCGTCTCTCAACTTACTTCTTGTCATAACTGCAGAATCCTTCGATCCTATGATTTGATCAGGTTTGTGGTGCCTCCTCACATAATTTTCTAGTGTGGGTTCTTTTTTTGCTTCAAATTCATTAATCTCATTCAATTCAAGTTGATTCTGTGTCTCAACATCTTCATCAGATATCTTGGCAGTTACCTCTTGTTGCCCAACAACCTCATGCTGTGACTCGGCGGTGCTAGTTGTTGCTCGGCAACCTCTTTCTTGGGTTCAGTTAATAAATTAGAATCTTCCTCATCTAGATAGACAAATGATTTGTAACTTTTAGGTTCCTGTATGCATTCTGCTTCATTTCTTTCTGCATATTCATCAATTCTAACATTTGCACTTTCCACAATTTTTTTATTGTTAGAATTCAAACACTTATATGCTTTACTTTTAGATGAATAACCAAGAAATATGTCTTCCTCACCTTTAGCATCAAGTTTTCCATCTCTGTTATCCTTCAGTATGATATATTTTCTTCAAAAAACTTTGAAATATCTTACATTAGGTGCATATCCATACCATAGCTCATAAGGTGTAGCATCAATACCTTTCTTGACTTGTACTATGTTCAGAGTATAGACTATTGTATTCATAGCTTCTCTCCAATATTTATGTGCAACATTTTTCTCCATCATTAGTGTTCTGGCATAGTCCATGATAGATCTATTTCTCCTTTCAGCAATACCATTGTGTGGTGGTGTCCTAGGCGCGGACATCTATCTTTTTATACCTCGGTCATTGCAGAACCTATTAAACTCATTAGAAATAAACTCACCTCCTCTGTCAAATCTTAAACATTTCAGAATTTTACCTGTATCTTTTTCAACTTTTGCCAAGTACCACTTAAATAACTGGAATGCATCAGATTTTTTCTTAAGAAACATAACAATCATCATTCTAGAGTAACCATCAACAAATAGAATGAAATATCTATCTCCACAATAACTTTTCTCACCAATGGGACCATAAAGGTCACTACAAACTAATTCCATAATTTCCTCGGAAGTATGATTTTTGCTCTTGAAACTAAACTTAGTCATTTTTCCCAACTGACATTGCTTAAACATTGCATTTTCAGGTTTCTTTAACTTAGGCAGCCCTCTAACCTTTTTCAATTTGTTTATGCTTACCAAGTTATCATATTTTAGATGACACAACATTTTATGTCGTAACCAAATATCATTATATTGTGCAAACAAGCATGTCTCATCCGCTAAGTCCAGATAGAACAAGTTACCTTTTGTCTGATCTCCACTTCCAACTAGTTCTCCAGTGGCATCAAAAATCTTTGCCTTCTTATGATGGAACTCAACTTTGTAACCAGAAGTGTTCAGCTGTGCAACACTCAATAAATTATAGTTAAGATCATCAACCCAATATGCATTATCACATATGATCTTGTCAGTCAATCTAATTGATCCTTTCCCTTTAACAAGACATGGTGCATCATTACAAAGTTTAACATAACCACCTTTGCATTGATCTAAGGTCTTGAATTTATTTTTATCACCAGTCATGTGATGTGAACAACCACTGTCAATAATCCAATGGTCACCTTTACTCATATAAGAAATTAATGCAGTTTTGTCATCATCATCAAAATCATCTTTCATAGAAACATAAACGACTTCTATATCATTTTCATCAGAATTGTTAGATCCACTGTCAAAAGCTTCTTCAGCTATATAGCAAGATTTCTTACCTTTATCTTTGTAATCCTTATACTTTCTGAAGTCTCGTTCATCCTTTCTGTCTTTGTACTTGTTGTCTCTTATTCCATCTTTTTCATTCTTATCAAGACAACTAGCAGCAATATGACCAACTTTGTTACATGAAAAACAAATGATAGTATACCTTTGAATTTTCCTTTTCCTCTAGATAGTCTTCTTTCCATAAGTGCCTCAAGTTCTTCCAGATCATCATCTGTAGTGTCGATGTCACTGTTCACACATTTCTTTCCTTTCTTTGATTTTTTAAGGGCCAACTGGGACTTGAATGCAGATTTAATAGCTTGTGGAGTGTAGTTATCAAAATTTGACATCTCAAATGCAGTAATTCTGCCTACCAAACCTTCCAAAGTCAAATTATTATTAGGATTACATCTCAATTATTGAATTGCAGAGACTCTAATAGAATATACAGGAAGAAGATTCCTTAGTACCTTTCTCATAATGATGTTATCATCAATTGTTCCATTAGCTCCTCTAATAGCATTCACAACTCCTTTTATCCTACCACAATATTGAACTATATTTTCTCCTTCTTGCATTTTCATTTCATCAAACTTACCTCTTTAACTTTCAGATTTGGCTCTTAGCACATTTGTATCTCCTCCATAGATGGTTTCTCGAGTGTCCCACATCTTCTTTGCATTTGTATAGTTCTTTATGTCTTCAAATTCAGGATAGCTCAGGGATGGTGTGATCTCCAACATTGCTTGATTGTGTTCTTTCTTTTCTCTTAACTGTTAAGTGGTGAGAGGTGTTGGTGGGGCTAAATAATCATGTTCAACATAGCACTTAGCAACATCACCAATACCATCTAGATGCAATTTCATCAAACTCTGCCATGCAGGGAAGTTATCTTTGTTCAACTTTGGTACCTCCTTTTTATACATCTTGATCTTTCGCTACAAGTACCTTCAAACTATTTTCAAGAGACCAGAGCTCTGATACCAATTGTTAGAATGAATTTAGAATAACTGAGAGGGGGGTTGAATCAGTTATCCACAGTTCTAGATGTACCAATTGAAACTTTATAGCACTTTAAACAACTCAAATCTCCTCGGTAGGACCAGCATAGATCAACAACATAAATATGCAGTTTACTGTTCAAATGTAATCGGCTTGCAGAAACTTAATAGTAAAACACAACATAAACATTCACACAAGTTGATACCAAGATTTAACATGGAAACCCAATTTGGGAAAAACCACCAGTAACATGCTACCAAATTTTCACTCTTCTAAAGTGAGGTCTGTTAGGATCCAACCCTGGTAAAGGTTACAAAACACACTGCTAAATGTGACCTTGTTAAAGGA
This sequence comes from Thuja plicata, assembly GCA_018584345.1. NCBI lineage: Eukaryota > Viridiplantae > Streptophyta > Pinopsida > Cupressales > Cupressaceae > Thuja > Thuja plicata. The sequence continues at coordinate 291,686 of MU228200.1, read as the reverse complement.
TTTAATCACCCTGTCAAGAGTGGCCTTGCTAGAGGTCTTAGAACATTCCACCTAAATGTCACCTTTCTCAAAGGATTTATACAATGACTGTTAGGTTAACCTGGTTAAAGGATTTTGACTAATACAATGGTTAGAACGTAATCAGTAGGTGTGATCTAATACATACAACTTACTTTGCAAATCTAGATCTAATTCAGCACTAATGCTAATTCACTGAGTGGCCTCCATTCTAATTTCAATCTTTAGATCTTCTTGGAAATCCATCAAGCAATTACTTTCACAAATCTCTGCTTCTCTGCTCAGTCTTCTCTGCTAGCTCATGTCAATCAGCCAATTAACCATGCAATCCTCTTGCATACACTTAGCACATACTTCTCACTCTTTGAATAACCCCTCGAGGTTATCTTATACCTCTTCATCTAGGTAAAATAAATCTTTGCCACTTAATCAAGATTGTAGATCTTAGGTTAGGTTAGATCCAACAGATCTTTCCATCATTTACATTTAATTTACTTCTCCAAAGCAAAAATCTTCAATCCATGCATTAATTACGGTTACCCATGCATTAAATAATGTGGAACATTCATGCTTATCCTTAATTAACTTTACATATCCCAATAAATTCAATTATGTCGGCCAGAGATCTCAAATCTCTACATTTACCAAAATACTAGCACTTGGCCAACACTGTGTTCTTCCACTTGGTCATCACTGATTTCCTCAACAATTTACTGGCGCTCAGTCGACACTAGAAATTATGCTTGGCATACACTAGTTCTCGATCGACACAAACTTCGCTCGACATATACTGTTCCCAGTAAAATGACATCATAACTTAGTGTTATAGATAAATAACACATTACTTTGCCAATGTGCCAACTGATCAAGTACCCTTGTAGTTTTCCATAACTCAACCATTTCACTCGGTCTTCTTGTTATCCTTTCCTTCAAATCTTCTTCATTAATGAATGGATATGGTACTCAAACAGATAGCAATAGTCTCCCCAGTTAAGGTTTGACATCAATGACAAAACAACAATTGTCTACATTGTAGCTTTCCAACAATCATTAAGAGCTAATTTTACCATAGGCAGATTGTGTGGAAGTTTTTCTTGTTGAAACTCATGGTAACGATAAAAAATATACACTTTTTGTGTAGTATTAGGGGTCAAAATCAATATTTGGTGTGTGTGCTATGATTGTATGTTTATTTTGCAGGAGAAAAACATCCAAAAATATCTTATCACTTTATCAAATTTTAAGAAAATTTATCAAACCAGTGATAGACATCAACATTCACATTTATCCGACGCATTCAAAACTTCTTCTGGCACGTACAAATATTATTGTGATGCTTTGAAATCTGAAGTGACATGTACAAATATTTAAGCAGTGCATGTGAACATTTAAGAAGCATTGAAACCTTAACTAGCGCATTTACATAGCCAAACATTGCTTACCAACAAGCAATTAGTGAATTACTATTTTCCAGTGAGCGCGTACTATACTTTTAAGCAGCGTGTAATGTACCTTGAAGTATCACTTACAGACTAAGACTTTAAAATAGAGGCTACTTCCCAAGGGTTTGGAAAAATTTTGATTTTATAACTGGATACCCTTTTCTGAGTTCTATTTGTACATCATTTTGGATTGGTCAGATTCCCTCTGATTGAGAATTTCAAATTTATTTTTAAAGAGATTAATCAAAGGGATAAGCCAAGAATATTTTCTCCATGCTAATTTTGGCTTTTACTAGATCCCATTATATCAAATCAACCTTGCAAACCGACGGGACCTATCTTAGGCAAGAACTTCCTTATCCGAGTGACACATTCACTTCTTCACAACAAACGGTTGAACCTGAAAAAGAAGTGAAACCAAGTAGGATGTCCTTTCCCTTTGGAAACATGGATCCCAACCTTATTAATATTTTCAACAAGGACACCACTAACAACTGAAATAGTGGGAATAAAGATGACAATAATAGTGGAGGTAATGGAGGAAAAAATGACCCTAATAACCAAGGCATTGATAACAATGGAGGGAATAAGGACCCTCAAGAAGAGGAGGCTACTGAAGAAAGGGTAGATGAGGTGGTGCAAAGTCCATTCTTCATGAATCCAATGGATAAAGTCCTAAAAAGAGATAGGGAGAAGTATTTATTTGACCTAGCACAAGCGGAGGTGAAACTTCCCCATAATTATGATATCAATCAATTAAAGAAGAAAGAAGATGAGGCTAATCCAATCGACATCATGAATAAACAATTTAAGTTATTTAAAATGAAATTGGATAACATGAAGGAGAGCATGACTCCCAAGCCATTTTTGATTGAGGCATTATGTCCATTTCCATTTGACAAATCTTTAATTATGGTACCATTCTCCATGAATACATTTTTCCCTATGTATGACAAGTATGAGGGGGCATCCAATCCACAAGATCACTTGAGGGAATTTTGTGCTTTGAGCTTGGAATTAATGCATGATACCACCCATTTATTGAGGTTATTTCCAAGGAGTTTGGGAGGAGTAGCAATGGAATGGTTTTCCAAGTTACCATCCAGTATTCAAACTTTTGAAGAGCTAGCTTCCAAGTTTGTGACTCATTATTCATATAACATGAAACAGGAGGTCATAATGATTAACTTATGTAACACCAATAAATGTGATGGGGAAGAGTTCTTGACTTTCTTTCAATGATGGAGGGCGTTATTTGCTCGATACCCTAGAAGTGTACTTGAGAAAGAAAAAAATGGACATTTTTATGAATAGTTTGAACATGGAAATGAAATATCGATTGAGATTGAAATGTCCACGTTCCTTTCAAGATATGATTGAAAATGGAGTTACAACAAAAGAAGTTTTTTTGAAGAGTGGAGAAATCAAATTCTATAAGGAAAACAAAAATTCTCGTAGCAATCACAACAATTCCAACAATCATAATCGCACTTCAAGCAATAACAACCACTTTTGGCGTAAGAACACCAATAAGGGCCTTGTCAATGATGGGGTTTTTGAGGCACATAATTTTAAAGCCACTCCTTTTTCTCTCACAAGATCTTCAAACCAAGCTAATAATGTGAACCAAGCAAACAAGGTTCTATTTAACAACAACAACAACAACCCTAATCCCAACAACTTGCAAAACAAACAAGAGGCTACCAAGCTACGATCTTTATTTACCCCATCACCAATAAGGAAGTTCACACTTTGTTGAACCACTTGAAAATTCTCTAAGGACTCTCATTTCTAAAAAAATTGTTGTTTTACTCGAGGCAAGGCCTTATGAACCTCAAATTAAGCCCTCATGGTGGAATGAAGGTAACATTTGTGAATATCATTGAAATAGAGGTCACAAGACAAATGATTGCATGAGACTAAAGCATGAGGTACAAGATTTGATTGATAATGGAGTCATCAAGGTAGAAGGGTCACAAAACAATGAAGATCATGTGGCTTTCAAAACCCCTTTCTTCAATCATGAGAAGGGAGAATCTTCGAATAGTAACAAAAATAACAAAGGAGGTAATAAAAAAGTAAATTTTGCACATAGATATGATAATGTAATAAATTCCTTAACAGGATATGAGAATATTATCAATGTTATTGTTGTGAAAGATTCACCATGAAAGGAAATCTCTAATGTGGTTACTAGGGGGCAAGCATCGAAGGTTACTTTACAAGGAGCTATCCCTAAGAATTTTGGTCCTAATCAACCTTCTTCTCAACGACACTACAATATTGTGGATCAATTAAAAAAGACTCCCACTCAAATTTCTATTCTTGAGTTGTTGAAACTTTCACCAAACCACAAGGAAATCTTAGAGAAGGATCTTATGGAAACAACTCTTCCTGATAACCTAGATGTTGATAGGTTTCAAAAAATGGTTGGTTATCTTATAGCACCTCATTGTTTGTCCTTTTTTGAACAAGATGACATGTCCATCCATCATCCTCAAAATATGTCATTGCATATAGAGGTCTTGATTCAAAATAAGCATGTCAAAAGGGTCCTCATTGATGGAGGAGCTGGTCTAAACATCTGCACATTGATTCTATTCAAAGCCCTAGGATTTTCTGAAGGTGCCATGGATCCAAAGAAGAAAATTACTATCAAAGCCTATGATGACAAGGAAAGGTCTTCTAAAGGAATGGTGGTGTTTCCTAATCAAGTGGGACCAATAAAAAAGGATACTATTTGTCAAGTTCTTGATATTAAGCTAACTTATAAAAAGTTTCTAGGGAGGCCATGGATACATGAAATGCAAGAGGTACCATCAGCATATCATGAATGTATCAAGTTTCCATACATGGGACAATAAATTACTATAAGTGGTGATGTGAATCCTTTTCAATATTGCAACATTGTTAAACCTGTGAATGAGACATTCATCCCACATAATAGTGAAGGGGATACCCCAAGTGTTCCTAATGAGAAAAAGAAAGAAGATGGTCCTAGTTCCACTTTGGTCCTTAACTCGAATCAAGACAAAACTAACAAATCTATATTAGCTAAGGGAAAGGAGAAAGTAATTTTTGTAGACACAAGTAACACAGATGCTAATTTAAGTGTTTCAAATCAAGAGGAGGGAGATCCAAACCCCTCTAGGGTTGAAAATGAAGGAGTAAAAGAAACACATTATCAAAATATGACTAAGTTGATGCAAAAATTTGAGAAACAATGTCTAATCCATCAAAAGGGTGTGGGAGAATATTACGTGTCCTTGTTTGATTTGCCTCCTTCTCCAAAATCACATGGGCGGCCAAATAGTGCTCATGCAAATAAAAAAATATAATGCCCATTTTGTAAGAGCAAGTGATAATTCACCAAAAGAGGAAGAAGATAATGAAGTTTTAAAGTGGTTGTACAAAGATGAGGAGGCTTCGAGTTCCCATGTAGAAAGGGTCCAAAATGTGAGCATACAAAAACATCAATATGGTAAGGATTTTCACATCATGAAAAGGATGGGATACAAAGGAATAGGACCCTTAGGCATTATAAATAAAGGTTTTCTAGAGTCCATACAACCTCCTTGGAGATCTTAGGATGAAAAATCAAGCATAGGATACCAAGACCAAGGAAGTAGTTCAAGCAATGTCCAAGACTCCTATGAACATGTTCAAGTTCTGAAAGTGAAGATGACTCTGGTGAATATGAATGGGATTCTTGATCTGAACCTTCTTTTCATGACAAGGAAGTGGATTTCATCCATACTTATGCTCCTACATCTAGTACAAACATACAATAAAATATGGACCAAGGATCAAGTTCTACTCAAGTGCCAAATGATCCTCAAGCACCAAATTTAGGACAAGCATCAAATCAAAACACGTGGGTGGGTGAACCATGTGTACCTTCGTGGGTAGGAGATTTGAATGTTAGGTTTAATCTATGAGTATTTTATCCCATTGAAATCCAAGAGGACTCAAGTGGGGAGGATTTTGATCCAACTTCTATGGAACAACTTGAACAAACACATGTCATAGATTTAAGTGATACAATGTATGAACCCTCTAACGAATTCATGTACTTAAATCTTGTAGATACAAATTTTACCAATAAATATTTATCTCTTATTCAACCTGGACTAATTGATTGGGACCACACTGAGCCAAATGACATACTTTACTTTCCCAATGACAATTTTGTGGCCTTATACCTAAATGCAGTTGAACCCTCTTTCACCAAAGAATTAGATCAAAGCATAATAATGAAGGAAAAGGACAAATATCTCAATCCAAAAGAAAAATAAAAAAATAAAAGAAATAAAAAAATGAAGTGGTCTAGTGGTGAAAACCACAATGTGGCAGTATTAGACCCAAAAATAGTAAAAATAAAGGATGTTTCCGAAGGTGAAAACCTAGATGTGGCACCTAAGGAAGGGAGATTGGATGCCTTATCAACCCATGATGAAGAAAAATATCCTATATCGATTGAACCGGCAGAAAAGGTTAGCATTGGCACCGATTTAGATCCAAAATTCATACACCGTGTAGTTTCTTTGACTCGAGTTGAAAGGGAAGATTTCATCAAATTATTTAAGGAAAAACAAGTTAACTTTGCATGGTCTTATTCAGATATGTTAGGGTTAGTTCCAAGTTTTATCATGCATCACCTCAATGTGAGAGCAGGATTTAAACCGGTGAAACAAAAGTTAAGGAAAATGTATCCTCATATAGCCTTGCTAGTAAAAGAACTGGAAAAATTGTTGAAAGTGGGATTCATAAGGGTTATAGCTTATGCCAAATGGATATCCAATATTGTGTCAGTTTAAAAACATGATAAATTGATAATAATATGCATAGATTTCCGAGATCTCAACTTGGCTTTCCCAAAGGATGATTTTCCATTACCTAGTATTGATGCTATAGCGGATTTGACAGCAGGACATTCCATGTTCTCTCTTATGGATGGATTTAGTGGATATACCCAAATTAAGATAGCATCAGAGGATCAAGATAAAATAGAGTTCACATACCCATGGGGTATGTTGGTGTTTGAAAACATTAATTCTATTTATAAGCAACTAATATACCTTGAGACTGATGTTAGGAGTGGTTAATTCTAGGTATGAGAGCTCTGCAAGGTAACTGGACCAACCGTAGGACAAGGTTGTCCTCTACTCTTTTGGCTGTGAAAAACCAAGGCAGAGTGCACCTAATCTAGACAAAGATTTAACATTCACAACTCACTATAACTCTAGATTATTACAACAGATTAATGGCAAGAAAGTATGAAATGATAACCACTCACTCAGTTACTCTTCTCTACCATGCAGGACTACAACCAACAACCATAAAACTTAAAGGGACTCAAATGGTTTTGATAATTTTTTATAGGGAAGAGTATAGCCAAGTGTATTCAGATATGTATCAAAATAGAAAATACTGATTACTGATCAGTGCTTTATCCATTGGGAAATGTTTTTAGTTCAAATACAGGATAGAGAAACTAACTATTGTCAAGGATTCAAAACCATAAATACAGATAAATCAAACCAAACACTTCTTATAAGATCCTTCTGTAGACAAACCCAAAGAGTCTATGTCTTATCCAAAGTAGCTTTTAATTTGATCCTTGATCAAAACTATGGACTAAAACATATACATAAAGAAGTTTTATGCACTAAACTAGAAGATTCAAAACTCAAAAAGCAAGCACTAAGGAGAGACTTAAATTTTAAATACTGTATTAAGTATAGAGAATCCAACTTCAATTCCAAAGTGCTTCAAAACACATGCCACCTCAATAAATTCAAAAATTTTGCAACTTTATTATTCTTATGATAATACTCTGTAGATATACATCTGCTGTACTCACTAGAAATAGTAAATAGCTTAATGCCTGTATTACTTGCCCCAAAATTTTCTAGCTTCTTCTAAATGATCTTGGAAGTCCTTTTATAATCCAAGGACTGCAACAAGATTCATATCATTTAGGGTTTGGGCTAAAAATAATTAAATATTACATGACATAGAACATTAAATTCATTTCAATAATCCAACCAGCTCTGTCATCCATTCTAGTAAAACATTCCACGCTCCAATCTGTAAGAAATCTTATCTAGCCACCAACTTGTTGGGAAACTGAGGAACCATGCCCTGCAAAAGGAATAACAGATGGAATGTATTATCTACATTTATTATCTTGAGAACTTTTACCCTTCAGATCTAAAGGAAGTCAACTACCTTTTCTAGGAAAGCTCAAGTTCTTGAAAAATCTTATCCAATCTACATTATAAAAATCTAAGACCACTCCTTATTTACAATGAAGAACAAAATTATGATAAGCAAAGGGTTTAAAATATTTTTTACATGCTAATAAAAACCCTAAGAAGATAATCTCTGATTAAATACGCTTAGAAAAACCAACCTCTCCTCCATACGATATTCAATAGGTGTAAACATACAGCCCGGAAGATCAAATTCACTTACCTACTGCTCTGCAATTAGACGACATAGATCACCAATTGGAAACCCCAAGGAGCATAAAAAAAATTTGAAAAGTGGTTAAATGGTCACAGGCGGCGCAAAAAACTCCATTGACGACCCAGATTTAAACTTTCTTGTACTTTAAGATAGAGTCGTAGATTATTTTTAGGTTACCTGGGCTTTTATATCTGATCTTGGACAGGTGGCACACGGGCGCAATTCCTCAAAGGATAGATCTCAATCTCTTTGTCTTTGAGACTTTACACCAGCCACACAATCTTTTTGAACTTGTCTAATCTTTACTTTATCTCTGACTTTGGCCCTTAAATTGCCTTGAACTAGCCTTGAACTCTGGTCAACTAATTTCTTCTTATCTCCAAGTCACTAGATCCTTTCATTAACTCTAGTCAAATCTAGAGATCATGTGCAAGCCATAGATTCTAATTTTATTGAATGACCATGATCTCACTTTAGCAAACTCAACTTGACTCTTATTTTGACCCAAGTTCATATGGAGATTGAGCGACTGAAGAAATCTCCAAGTTGCTGAATGCTTTTAGAGACTCATGGTTTATTCTAAGACTTAGCGCAAACCCTTGATTTTGATCTCGATTTATGGCTCAGATCCTTCCTTGGAAAACATGACTTGTCCTTGGCCTAACCATGCTTGAACTTGGGTCCATTCGGAGATCACATGAAAACTAAGTCTCCAGATCGTTGAATACTCTTCTCAACTTGAGTTAAATTTAGAGATTACACGCTAGTCGCTAGATCAAATTAGCATCAACGGTCTGCGCTTGATTGTTGAATCCTTCTGTACTTGATCAAATCATCTGGAGATTACACAAAAACCCTTGATCATGATCTTGATTTACAGCTCACGATAAAACTCTGAATACTTCTATACTTACTCATTTCTTTCCAAGGTCACGCACCAGCTCTAAGATCAACATTACATGGACGGTTCAGATTTTATCTTGGATAATCCATCTTGGCTTAACTTGACCTAGGCTCTTATCTGAGATTATGCAACTATGTGATCTCCAAGTCACTAAACATATCCTTTAACTCTAGTCACATTCTGAGATTAAGCTCACACCACAAGATCTTGATTCAATCGACGGCCTGCACTGAATCGCTAAATGAAATTAAGCAAGCTTGATCTTAACTTAGGTATATCACGAGATTCAGAGATAAACTGAGTCTCTGAATCACTGAATAATTTCTTGACCTTGGTTTTTATCTTGAGATTAAGCTCCAACCATACAATCAATGCAAGGACATAACAATATATATGGCCTGCGTTAAGTCTCTAAGAACATTTGCACTTAAAAATTTCATTGCTAGATCTAGCACGAACAACACATCTATGGAAAGATCGACGATCCTTATTTAATCTTGAAACATTTCACTTAGCCATGATACCACTAGAGATCTCACGACCAATAAAAATGCAAACCCATATCTTGACCTCAGGTTTATCTCAAGATCACGAGATAAAGGAAATCTCCAAGTCCCTGAAAAAAACTTGAACCATTGAGTTTATCATGAGATTACATGCTAGTCGTTCGATGAGATTACGGAAAAAATAAAATTCATGGCCCTCACATGATCACTGAATGACATCCTAAACTTGAAATTAATCTAGTGACTTAGCGCCAGCTGCCCGAATAGAAAAAGATCTACGATGCATGTGCAATCTCGAGAAGAATAGAGCATATATGATCTCATTGTGAGATTCAACGGTAAATACAAGGCTAATAAGAACATGAATTGAAAGGATTTTAAGTGCCTTGAAAAGGTAATGAAAAAATAGAATATTTCTAGGAAAGGATTTAGGGCTTCTTGCAACCAACAAATAGAAATTTGAAAATAGGGTTTAAGACTTTGCAAGACATAGCAGGATTTTCATCAATTAAAGTAGAATTTCTCACAAAGACTTAGGGTTTCAGACCATAGATCATAGGAAAAATTGCACAGACAAGGAAAGAAGACATGGATGTTATTAATAACTAAGAGCGGGGGGGTCAATCAGTGGCCTTAAAAATTAATCCCTAAATCAACCCGTAAAACTTATTACCACTTTTAAGCCTCTAGTTATATTCATTCCTACAAGATGAATACCTTGAAATACTTATAACCAATTATTACTTGTCGGAATGCTTTGTAAATCCTTCTTCTGTATGTTTACCGATAAGGAGTCTTAAATTTACCAAAACACAATAAATAGCTAGAGTATACTGATCAATCTAGAATTGCATATGTGAAATGTAAAATAGTAAAGTAATGAAACATAAACACATAACACATGGATTTTTAACATGGAAACCATGTTAAGGGAAAAACCACTGGGACTGGTACCCCAAATTTTCACTCTTCTGAAGTGAGCTCAGTTAAGAGACAACCCTGTAAAAGGTTAAAAACCACTATTAGGTGTGACCTTGTTAGAGGATTTAAAAGATAGTTTGTCACCTAGCATCTGGCATCTAATGCTACCATCCTTGATCAAACACTCACTTGGCCTGTCAATAGGTATCGGGCATATCCAATGCTACTTTCTATGATCAAACTTTTTGATACCCTTTTCATCCTTTAAATCAGAACAAATACTGATACTCCCAATATCTGAAAGGTCATATTTAATCTTGTTGTAGCCTAGTGAGACAAAAGTACAAGGAGAATCAATAATACACATATCACAATCAGGACCATCTGATTCATATTCCTTATCAAATTCAATGTGTGTGGGGTGTAAGGATTCAGAGCTATCCTACCCTGAATATCTAAGATATTCATAAGACAATAACTCTAAAATTTGTTCACTACAAAGTGAACCAGTATCATCATTTACACTCATCTCTGATATATAGTCACAATCAGCATCTTCATTTATCAAATCATTATCCTCTTGGTGACTACAAACATCTTATGTTTCAAATTGAGAAGGATCATTACTTTCATAATCACAAGAAATAGCATCCATACTAGACACATCTCTATCATCTTGGTTTTCCTCATTCTCAATAACATCACTACTAGGTACAACCTCGTGTGAAACCTCAAATCCAAGATCTTCAATATCAAAAACTTGGTTTGAAATTTTAGGATTGATGTCACTGTCATCAAAATAATTATCATAGCAACTTACCTCTTCATTAGAAATATCCCCTTGTTCTTTGCATACATTTTCCTCATACTGAGACAAAACATCTGCATCATTAAGTTGAGAATAAAAAACTATAGTCTCAGTAGAAACACTGTCAACTATAAGTTCATCTTCAAAATCTTGATGTCCACTATCTTCATTATCAGCATGACTATAGTTAGCATCAGATTCAGATTGTTTAATTGATTCTATCCACCTATTGACACACTTAAGATCTTTTTTTCTTGTGGAAGATGACAAATGAATTAACTCAAGGGATAAAAGTTCCAAAAATAAACTAGCATATGTAAACATTGGAAGTTGAACATATCCCTTAGGAAACTCATCATATGCATCAGAATTTTTTTTATAAAGGTCAAGTGTTGATTCATCCTTTATCCTTCCTACCTTGTTCCTTAAATTATGTAATTCCTTTTGATGGATTGATCTATATTATGTTCAATATACTTAGATTCTGGATCTTCAGTATCCTTCATCCACTTCTTAGTGAACTCAAAATTTTCTTCCTTGACATAGGCTAGCCAATAAATTGATTCAGGAAAACAAAGTTCCAAAAATAGATTAACCCAGACCTCTTCCTGAGGATAAAAAAGGAATATGACAATCCCTTATTTGAGCGGAAAACCTTTAATAAAATAAAAATGCAGATTCTCCCACTTCTCTTATCATTGCTCTTCGTAGAAGCAAAATAACTTTTTTTTGCAAAATTTTATCCTCATCAAAATCAAAATCTGACATAGGATCCTCAAGTTTAGATGTAATAGAAGAAACTCTAATGTCCTCTATGTCACCATAGTGCTCAATAAAACAACGCTCTAGTGCAGCCATAGACCCAAATGAACCATGAGGTAATTCTCTAAACCATTCCCTAGCATCTTGAACTAGAGATTCTACAAAAAAATTCATGCATACATCCTCATGTCTGATGTCATAGTGATGCATCAAATGGAAATACTCCTGTAAATGTGCATCAGCCGATTGCTCACCCATACCACTAAACCTAGGCAAGTAATCCCTGATTCTTGATGGAATAGGATTTGGGTATCCAGGGATACCTTCAAAACTTATGGCCATATACAACCCACTTCTATTCAGTTGTGACATCTTATTAGGCTGGATAAGTTACAAACTGCCTCTCTCTTCCCTCTTAATTAGTGCTGACCACTAAATAGGGAAAAAATTTATAACTGATTTTCATGAAACAAAAGAATTTATCCAATGAAAATAAAAATACCTGGAATATGATGAAGTTGTTGCAAACTATTTTATTTGAAGTTGTTGGAAAGTTGACTTCCTGAGGAAGCATGACTTATTTTGTGTTGTCAATCATGGTAACAAAGTCATACTTAAGTTCTATCATAAAAGAAAAAATGACTAAGTGTGAAAACAGGGCAGACAGACACACACAGAGATCAGTACGTCAGCGCATGTGTTAGAGATCACACCAGAGCATGTGTGCTTAGGTATAAACTCTATGGTGTATATACATGCTAGATCCAAATGCGCAGAGTATGGAACATTAGTATAGAAAAGTTACAAGCAAATTAGTAAACCTACAGTCCAGGAAATAGAGCATGGAAGCCGACTATAGTTTTGATCAACGTGAATGATTTTTTAATGTAATGGCTAAGTGCCTTTAGTTATAAGTTTGTACAAATGTAATTAATTTTTTAGTAAAAACGCTTAAGCTGACTTGTTCAGAAGCATTGTATATTTTGGTTTAAAGGCTGACTAGTGTTATATTTTGGTCGCGCATATTCAATTGTAAACATATAAGTATGTAATGTAATGTAATGTTACAAGCGTCGATGATTATGCAAGAGGAATTTACAGAGGGATAGTATAATGAAGTCAGTAGATGATATAGCTCTTTAAGAGAGAAAGAGCATTCACGCATACACGGAACTGATCAGACAGCAGTGTCATTACAGCAGCTCATTTTTGATATAGTGCATATCAACATTCAGAGGGTTGTAGCCTTCATCTTATTGGGAAGTGAGCCATATAACTTTAACAGGGTTTTGTAAAAGGCTCCTAACAGGGTTAGACCTTTAACCAGGTCATTGTACTTAATTTGTAAAGACTGCTTCTAACAGGGCAAAGGAACTTTAATAGGTTCATTATACCTAGTACAATATTTGTGGGTACTAATCCCCACCGGAGTTT
>MU228200.1:256343-278356 GCA_018584345.1 Thuja plicata | reverse complement strand
CCCCCCCCCCCCCCCCCCCCCTCTCAGTGTTTCTAACATAAGTCACCTCCAAATCACCTTCAAAACTTGGTAGATCTGCCACCTCTTTGCAGAGTAAAAGATGAATTAGTTGAGATATCTATCCCAACTCTAACCTTCTTCAAACCCCAACTCTGACCTTCTTCAAACCAGCAACGTACAACACTTCCCAATATAGGGTCTCTTAATGATTCATGTCTTAACTATGCTACAAGTCACAAGAGTCCTATTATCTGCTACCTCTTCACTGCAAGTCCACCTCTTTGTTGTAGTCTTTCTTCAAACATGCACAATGGTGCAAATTAGAGAACTCAGAGTCACCACTCACCACATGTGAGATAGTATTTGTATTACTTTTATAACTAGGACTTCAAGACACTTTGCAATGACAAACAAGCAGAAAAGACTCACTCTTATAATTATGAGGAATATCTCTTTGAGAACTATGAATCTATAACTAACTCCCCAGTAGAGTCACCATTTTGTTGGTGTTTGAAAATTTTTATGCTATTTATAAGAAACCAATATACCTTGAGAATGATGTTAAGAGTGGTTAATTCCAAGTATGAGAGCTCTGCAATGTAACTAGACCAACTGTAGGAAAAGACTGTCCTCTACTCTTTTGGCTCTACAAAACCAAGGCAAGGTGCACCTAATCTAGATAAAGATTTAACTTTCACATCTCACTATAACTCTGAATTATTACAATAGATTAATGGAAAGAAAGTATGAAATGATAACCACTCACTCAGTGATTCTTCTCTACCATGCAGGACTACAAACAAAAACCACAAAACTTAAAGGGACTCGAATGGTTCTGATATTTTGGATAGGGTAGAGTATAGCCAAGTGTATTCATATATGTATCAAAATAGAATATACTAATTACTGATCAATGCTTTGTCCATTGGGAAATGTTTTTAGTTCAAATACAGGACAAATAAACTAACTATTGTCAAGGACTCAAAACCATAAATACAGATAAATCAAACCAAACACTTCTTATAAGATCCTTCTGTGGACAAACCCAAAGAGTCTATGTCTTATCCAAAGCAGATTTTAGTTTGATCCTTGATCAAAACTATGGACTAAAACATATACATAAATAATTTTTATGCACTAAACCAGAAGATTCAAAACTCAAAAGGAAAGCACTAAGGAGAGACTTAAACTTGAAATACTGTATTAAGTACAGAGAATCTAGCTTCAATTCCAAAGTGATTCAAAACACATGCCACTTCAACAAATTCAAAAGGTCTGCAACTTTATTATTCTTATGATAATACTCTCTAGATATACATCTTCTATACTCACTGGAAATAGTAAATAGCTTAATGCATGTATTACTTGTCCCAAAATTTTGTAGCTTCTTCTAAATGATCTTGGAAGTCCTTTTATAAGCCAAGGACTACAACAAGCTTTGGATCATTTAGGTTTAGGGCTAAAACTCATTACATATTACATGAGAGAGAACATTAAATTAATTTCAACAATCCAAGTATCTTTGTCATCCATTTCGGTTAAACATTCCACACTCCAGTCTATAAGAAATCTGATCTAGCCACCAACTTGTTGGGAAACTAAAGAACCATGCCCTGCAAAAGGAATAATAGATGGAATATTTTATCTAAATTTATTATCTCGGGAACTTTTACCCTTTAGAACTTCAGGAATTCAACTACCTTTCCTAGGAAAGCTCAAGTTCTTGAAAATCTGATCCAATCTGCATTATAAAACTCTGAGACCACTCCTTATTTATGACAAAGAATAAAAATCAGGATAAGCCAAGGGTTTAAAATACTATTTACATGATAATAAAAACCCTAAGAAGATAATCTCTAATTAAAAGCACTTAGAAACACCAACCTCTCCTCCATATGACATTCAATATGTGTAAACATATAGCCCAAAAGATCAAATTCACTTACCTACTGCTCTGCAACTAGACTACACAGATCACCACTTGGAAACCCTGAGGAGCAGAAACAAAAATTTGAAAAGTGGTTAAATGGTAATAGGCAGCGCCCAAAATTCCATCAATGACCCAGATTTAAACTTTCTTGTAATTTAAAACAGAGCCGTAGATTCTTTTTAGGTTACACGGGCTTTCAGATCTGATCTTGGATAGGTGGCATGCAGGTGCAATGCCTCAAAGGATAGATCTCGATATCTGTCTTTGAGGATTTATGCTAGCCACACAATCTTTCTGAACTTGTCTAATCTTTACTTTATCTATGACTTCGGCCCTTAACTTTCCTTGAACTAGCCTTGAACTCTAGTCAATCAATTTCTTCTTATCTCCAAGTCGCTGGATCATTTCAATAACGATAGTCAAATCCAGAGATCACACGCAAGCCATAGATTCTAATTTCATTAAACGGACATAATCTCACTTCAAAAAAATCAACTTGACTCTGTTTTGACCCAAGTTTATCTGGAGATTCAGCGACTGAAGAAATCTCCAAGTCGTTGAATACTTTTTGAGACTCGTGGTTTATTTTGAGACTTAGCGCAAACCCTTGATTTCAATCTTAATTTACGGCTTAGAACCTTCCTTGGAAAACATGAATTTTCCTTGACCTAACCACACTTGAACTTGGGTCCATTCAGAGATCACATGACAACTAATTCTTTAGATCATTGAATACTCTTCTTGACTTGAGTTAAATTCAGAGATTACACTCCAGTCACTAGATCAAATTAGCATCAACGGTCTGGGATTGATTGTTAAATCCTTATGTACTTTCTCAAATCATCTGGAGATTACGTGACAACCCTTTATCATAATCTTGATCTATGGCTCACGCTAAATCTCTAAATAATTTTCTACTTACTCATTTCTTTCTGAGATCACACGCCAACCCTAAGATCAACATTACATGGACGGTTCAGATTTGATCTTGGATAATCCATCTTGGCCTAACTTGACCCAGGTTCTTATCTAGAGATTGTGCAACTGTGTGATCTCCAAGTCGCTAAACAAATCCTTTAGCTATGGTCACATCCTGAGATTCATCGCAGGCCACAAGATCTTGATTCAATCGAAAATCTACGTTGAATCGCTAAATGAACTTAACCAAGCTTGATCTTAACTCGTGTCTATCATGAGATTTGGAGATAAAACGAGTCTCTAAATAGATGAATCATTTATTGACCCTGGAGTTTATCTTGAGATTAAGCTCCATCCATACAATCAATGCAAGGACATAACAAGATCTACGGCCTGCATTAATTCTTTGAAAACATTTATACTTAACCATTTCATTGCAAGATCTAGCACGAACCACACATCTCTGGAAACATCAGGGATCCTTGTTTAATCTCAAAAAATTTCACTTAACCATGATACCATCTAGAGATCTTGTGACCAAGAAAAATGCAAACCCATGAATAGACCTCAAGTTTATCTCAAGATCATGAGATAAAGGAAATCTCCAAGTCGCTAAAAAGACCTTGGACCCTTGATTTTATCATGAGATTACACGCCAGTCATTCTAGGAGATTACAGACAAAAAAAAATCCATGACCCTCGCGTGATCGCTAAATGACATCCTGAACTTGAAATTAATCTAGCAACTTAGTGCCAACTGCCCGATTAGAAAAAGATCTACGGTTTGCATGAAATCTCGAGAAGAATAGAGTATATTCAATCTCATTGTGAGATTCAGTGGTAAAGACAAGGCTGATAAGCACATGACTTAAAAGGATTTTAAGTGGCTCAAAAAGTTAATGACAAAATAGAATTTTTCTAGGAAATTATTTAGGGCTTCTTGCAACCAACGGCTAGAAATTTGAAAATAGGGTTTAAGACTTTGCAAGACATAGCAAGATTTTCAACAATTAAAGAAGACTTTCTCACAAAGACTTAGAGTTTCAGACCATAGATCATAGAAACAATTTCACAGACAAGGAAAGAAGACATGGAACCAAGAAAAAAATTTCAAGTGCTAACAGGGTACATTTTTTTGGAACTGCATGCCCTTCGACCTTAAAAATGATGGAGCTACTTATCAAAGGGAAATCACCACAATTTTTCATGATATGATGCATACATTTCTTGAATATTATGTGGATGATATATTAGAAAATTTCATGAAAGGAAAGAACATTTAACCATCCTAGAGAATATTTTTATAAGGTTGGAGCAATTCAAAGTTAGGCTAAACCCTAAGAAGTGTACATTTGGTGTCCAATCTGGAAAATTGTCAGGTTACATAGTTTCAGAAAAAGGGATAGAGGTAGATCCCAAAAAATTTCAAGCTATCATGGAGATAGAGGCTCCTAAGAACATAAGTCAAATAAGATCATTTCAAGGAAGGTTAAAATCCATAAAGAGATTTATATCCCAATTGGCGGAAAGTGCTTTTCTTTCACAATAATTTTACATAAAGCCACAATTTTCAAGTGGGATGAATAATGTGAAGAAGAATTTACATTACTGAAGTCATCTTTGATGATTCCACCTATTTTGATTCCACCTATCAAGGATAAACCCCTATTATTATACATTTAAGCAACATAACATTCTTTGGGGGTATTGTTAGCTCAAGAAGACAAGGATGGTAAAGAAAAGGCAATCTACTATCTTAGTAGAGCTTTGGTCAATTATGAACTCAACTATAGTTTCATGGAGCGAGCATGATTAGCGATAGTTTTTTCTTCTCAAAAGATATGCCATTATATGTTAGTGCACAAATTCAAGATGATTGCTAAAATCAATCCTTTAAAGTATCTACTTAGAAAAATAGCTCTTAAACGTAGATTGGCCAAATGGGTGATGGTGTTGAGTGAATTTGACATAGAATATGTGGATAGAAAGGCCATAAAGGGACAAGTGATAGCTGATCAAATTGGCAGCCTCTCCTTTAGCAGATCATCATCCTATTCAAGTGGAATTTCCAGATTCGGAGATAATTAATGTGGAGGCCAAAACATAGAAACTTTATTTTGATGGATCCTACACTCAAAATGGATCGGGGTCAGGCATTCTTTTAATTACTCCTCAAAGTTACACAATTCCAAAATCATACAAAATTCTATTTCCATGTACCAACAACATTGCGGAGTATGAAGCTCCAGTCATAAGCATCAAAATGGCTTTAGAATGGAAGGTGACCTAATTGCATGTGTATGGTGATTCTCAACTAGTCATAAATCAGATCAATAATGAGTACCAAATAAAAGATGACAGTGATGCCCTATAAAAGAATGGTAGATGATTGGAAAAAGTATTTTTCCTTGATCACTTTGAGAAAATTCCAAGGGATAGAAATAGAGCAGCAGATGCTATGGCTACCTTAGCCTCTCTTTTTCAAATGCCACAATAGAATGCTAGATATGAACTCTTGGTAGAAGAGTTGGTAAAACCCGCATTTGACCTTCCTGATTCCCAAATTGTATGCCTTTTAGTTGGACATGAATCACCTTGGTATGGACCTATTTTCACTTATCTACAAGACCAAACTTTACCTTTGGACCAAACCCATAATCAAAAGAGATATTTTATTCCCCAAACTTCCCATTATACTATCCTTTCCTACACATTATATCACAAGAGTCTTGACAGAATGCTTCTTAGGTGTCTAGAGGATGAGGAATAAAAATTAGCTTTACGAGAGGTTTACGAGGGGATTTGTGGGTCTCACTCTAGTGGGTTAAACTTAGCTAAGAAAATCCTTCGCATGGGACACTTTTGGCCAACTCTAGAAAATGATGCTTGTCACTTTGTTAAGATATGTCATAAATGCCAATATCATGGAAACATAATCCATATGCCAGTGCAAGATTTACACCCAATGAGCACACCATGGACCTTTTATCAATGGGGGGTTGATTTAATAGGGATGATTTTTCCACCTTCATCAAATGGTCATAAATACATCATAACAACAACTGAATATTTCACTAAATGGGTAGAAGTTGTGTCTTTGACAACTATAATGGGTAAGAAAATCTCTATTCTTATCGTAAAATACATCATTTGTAGATATGGAATTCCTCATGATATAATCACGGATAATGGAAAGCAATTCAAAAATAAAGATTTTGATGAGCTTTGTGACAAGTTGCATATTATACATCATTCTTCTTCCATTTATTATCCTCAAGGGAATGGACAAGCAGTGGCAACAAAAAAAAATCCTTACCATATTGAAAAGGAGAGTTGATAATTCAAGAAGAAATTGGCATGTTAAATTGAATCCAACATTATGGGCATATAGGACCAGCATAAGGACACCAACAGGAGCCACACCATTTTCATTGGTTTATGGGGTAGAAGAAATATTGCCTTCAGAGGTTGAGATCCCATCTTTAAGAGTTTCTCTAAAAGGTTTGATAAAAGATGAAGACTATAGGGTTGCTAGACTTCAACAGTTAGAGTTTCTAGAAGAACATAAAACCCAAGCATATGAAAATCTCAATGTGTACCAAAATAGGATGTCAAGGAACTATAAAAAGAGGATCATACCTAGAAAATTTTAAGTTGGGGACTTAGTGTTGTGAGAGAATCCTAAGAATCAAATGGAAAGAGAAAAGAAAGGAAAATGTGAAGCAATATGGTTAGGCCCATTTATCATTACTTCTTCTTTTGGCACAGGGATATATAAACTAGTTGATTGTGAAGGAGAAGAGTTACAACACCCTATTAATATCATCCATTTAAATAGGTTTTATACCTGATCAGATGAAAGTGTATAGGTTGAAAGAGCATCATTTGAAAGAGTATAAGATGAGAGAAAGCATTATTCTTTGTACACTTGAAAAGAGATCCTGAAATAATCTAAAAACATTGAGAAAAAGATCCTAAAAAAATTCAAAAACAATGGAAATAGTTTTGAAAAAAGTGAAAAAGTGGAAAATTGAGCATGAAGAAAGCAAAAACATTCAAATATGGATTCTAAAAAAATTGTTATCTTGGTGAAAAACTGGTAAACAAGTGCCTTGGTTGAAAACCTAGTAAATAGGCACCTTTTTGACCCTTTAGGTTTTGCCTAGTTGCATTTTTACATACTGCATTGTGTCATCTCATTTGTACATCTTCATTGCATCCATCATTTGTGCATAGTCCTTGTAAATTCTTTGAGAAGCATTTTGTCAAGCCTTGTTCATCATCAGATTTTGTTTTGCCCAGGTTATTTCTTTGTTCATTTTCACTTGGGGGCATTCGTTTCAAAAACTAACAAATTTCTAGAACACTTTGAGTCACAATTTGTGCATCAAAACTTTGACAGTTAGACTTTGAACCTTTGATTTTCATCATTGTTAACCCCAACATTCAATCTTGACACTTGATCCTTGATATTTTGATACATTATTATCAAGATTAAAAATTTGCAGAATAATCAAAAGATCAGAATGGATGGAATTCTATTGGAAAAATGCCAAAAAATACAAGCACTTATTAGTTTTGATAAGCTTTGATTGATTGAGTCATGTCATTTTAAGACAATTAAAGATATTTCGATTAGATTGGCGATGATGAAAGCATGACATATTTTCTCGCTTGTTGTGTGACTACTTGGAAGTTGATTCACCTAAATATGTGAACTTTTCTAACGACATGATAATCAAAGAATCATCGAGGAAATTTGCATATGGAGGAGAGCCAATTTTTGTTTGTTTACGTAAATGGATAACTTGGATATTTAGATATGCCATATCTTAATACCAACATCCAATTGCAACATTGAATCCGATGAAACCAGTATTCAGACTCCCATAGTTGGATTTTTCAACTAGTGAGGGTTGTACTAGTTTTGACTGATTAAATTCTGATGAAATTTGTATTCATATCATCATGGTGTGGTTATCCAACTAGTGACAATTGTACATTCTCCTGGTTCAAATGGATAAATGATAAAAGTATATCCATTTTCATTTCTTTGTGAAAATGACAGTTAGTTGCATTTTCATTTTAGATTAAATTGCATAAAAGGATTTTCCTAAGTTAAAGGGGTAGTAACATCATCAAAAGGGGGTTCAAATCATTAGTAATTTGATCAAATCAATTATAAGAGACTTTCTTGTGCATTTACCATTGTAGTCATTAATCATTAAACATTATTGACAAGTTATAGATCATTAAACATTATTCAGTATCCAAAATCATTATATGTATTTCATCATTCATTTTAGGTGCATCTCATAGATATATTGCATTATCAAAAATACAAAAATAACATGCATTCATTTAAGTATATTGCATTGAATTTACTAGTTAGAAATTTCACACATCATAAATTAAAAGCATTTAGAAATAAAGCTTGCATACATTTTTCATCCATCTAGTTAATGTCATATATAAGGCATTGCATCCATAAGAATATGAAGAAGTGCATCATCATCATCATATAGAAAATTATATCATCAAAGAAAGTCTCATATATCATCAGCTAATCGTGGAAATCAAGAGTGAATCAAGTCATCATAACAGTGGAAATCAAATGTCATGTATAATAAAAGTTACATCATAATCAAAGAGGTACATCATTAGCAAAATACATATGGTACATCAATATATCAAATCAGGATCAACTCTCAAATAGGGGCACCGCCTGTATCACCTATACCAAATGTCCCATTAGGACCACTTGTGTCATCTATACCTCTAACCACTGAACTGCCAGGATCTGTCTGAGCTATCTGAGCATGTCTAGCTACTCACTATCATCTCTATCCCCAAACTAATAGAGGAACCTGAGCATATCTGATACCAAATCCTCCACCCCTAGCTCTCACCATGCCACCTCTCACCGTAACACTGCCACCCATTCTACCACCACCACCTCTCATCTGAACTCTCTAAGCCCTCTATCTACCACCACCTCTCCCACCACCTCTCCCCCAACCACCAACACCATAATCATGCAAAGGATCATATATATTAGGAATAGGCTCACTAGGATCTATGAACCGTGGGAATCTATGTCATGAGAACCACTATGAATAATCTGTTGACATACCTACATCAGTGACTTGATCTCGCATATCCCAAACTACGTACCCATCCTATGGATCTCATCACAAGCATACTAGAAATCAACCTGTGGACCCCACATCGACCTCTCTACCTGTACTTGTGCATATAATGTTAATCCCTATGGGATATCCTATATCCTGCCAAACTATCAGAGTACATGGTAGAAGTAGAATCTCTCAATAACCAATGGTGATCGACCAAACATCCATCGAGGAGAAAACATATAAGGAAGTTTTATGTCATCCTCCTGCCAGGCCTCACAACCAAGATAAGGATGCCATATCACCTGATCTATATCATCAAGCATGCATTGCCAGAAATATAATTTTCCCAGATGAGGCTAGACAATCACTCCCTCATATATAAATTTGTATGACAAGTGTGGATCACATACTCTCCTCGCAATCAGCCTCATGATAGCAATATGCTCACATGTATAGATCTAAAGTAATACTACCCCTGCAGAAAGAGATGCACCATGTCTGTATACTACATCATGTAGCTTGTGATAAAACTATGATAGCATGCAAGATCCCCAATCAAATCATTGTGGATTTGTGATCATGTCCTCTAGGATGCGACCCCATCTGACAATGAAACTGTGACCTCGTCGATCTGGTAGCAATAATCTTACTATCAATGACCCAAGCACTACTGGAAGTTGAGGAAATGAAACAAATTTTGCCCAATAAATGCTATCATCACCGATCGTAGGATCTATGAACACTCATCTGCACACCTCTCCATCATAAACCTGATCATAGTAGACTCGCTCTCCTCGAGTTAAAATATGGAAAATATGATACACATCCTCATGTGTGATCATCATCTCTCCAAATGGAAAGTGGAAGGTATTATGCTTGGAGTGTCAAAACTCTGCCATAGCTATGAGAAGACCAAGGTTCATCTGGAGCCGGGGCATGTCTAGTAAGAAAGACAATCAACAGAGACCAATCGCTTGTCTCTCCTGACCAGTCAACTGATCGACCATATCTAATGGCCAAGGTGGTAATCCCTGAATGTATAACTTCTGGAATCGCACCTATTTTTCAATCAAATGGAATCATATTAGTATCATCATTTTGTTAGATTATTCTAAGTCCATAAAATTTCTATCTATCTATCACTCTTTTTAAGCACATATATTTTCTACCTAACTCTATATCACGAGGACGAAGAAAACATCAACCTATCTTACCTGTCTCAATTGAAATTATCAAACATTCAGCTAAATGGTTATACTAACATCAAAACATGTTTTTCATCACAACCTCATCCCTAACCTATCACACAAAGAATCAATTATCCTATCCACATAAGAGATGACTAAAATTGGAATTCATTTTTCATATCTGGTTAAACATCACTTTATTTTAGTGTACACGTCATTTCATCAGGAGCTATGAACTGAATTTCCTACGTGCTAATTTAGTTTTACTATGTGCTACTTCCTATCTTGAATGTGGCATTTTACTTAGTATGCATCAGTTTACTGACTATGCACTACTTAATCTATCAGATGTGCTACTTAATTTGACTTTTTGAGCTAGGGTTTGCTACGCGCTATTTTATACTTGAAAAGAAAAAAAAATTAAAGTTTTACCATGCGCTATTTTGCACTATTCTACATGCTATTTAACTTCACGGATGCACTACATAAATTTGTAAGCGTTATTTAAATCTATCCTACGCACTACTTGAAAGAAAATAAATTTTTCTACTCTACAAAGCGTTAAAATCAAATTTTAATTATGAAAAATCAAAATTGATCAATTCAAAGAGATTTAAAGCACTCATCAAAGATTCGTACTCAACTGGTCATTGGAAATGATGTCCACACTCAAATTTGTGCTCCTAAATAGGTATCACCATCGCTATCAGCTTAGTTTTCATCCTACTCAAATGATGTCCAGAGAAAAAGAGAGGTAAAAAATAAAAGTGAATGTGAAAATGACCCTTTTTATCCTAATTTATACCTTTTGACTTTTTTAAAAGGTATTTTTTACCCTTTGACCTATTTTGAGTTGATTTTCTTCATCGGGGCATATTTTTCAAATTAATTTTATCAGGAACCTCATCGAAACTCGTAAAATCTCAACCATTATTATTCCAAATCATTTCAATTCATTCCCCGAGGGCATCATATCTACATCAATGGCTTGACATCAGGAGTTCATTTAGTAACGTTATTCTCATCATCAGGGGCACCATCTTTTTAATCAAATACACATCAATCAAACTGCATTTGGGGCATTATCGATCAAACTACATCTAGGGCATTAAATTTTTCAATCATTATCAAGGAGATATTTTTCAAATCAGTAGTTCACATCAGGTTCTTCATCCAGCATCAATCAGATCAGGCGTCAAGATTATTTCAAATCAGGGTTTATCCGATCATCAGACATTTCTTTTAACCAATGTGCTTCGCACATCAGTTCAAAGAGGGGTATTTATAGACACTTAATTTTGGTCAAGGTGAATTAATAAGGACTAAAGTGAGAAAAATCAATTGAAATCAATGCAAATAAATCAAACTATGAATTAATTGAATTATTATCAAAGCCTTGGATTAATCAAATCAAATAAATTAATTTAATTATGCAATTGAAATTAATCATTTAATTGCATAGTTAAAAATCAATTTAAATTAAATCCAACCCCTTTAAGGGTACACATGGCTAAATAAATTAAATAAATCCCTTAATTTCCCCATCCTTCACATGGGTTAAAATTCATCAACCAATGAGGATTGAGAATGGGAGCTCACATGGATCAAGCTAAATTCATCCTTCATCACACATCTTGCAAATGCATCTTGATCACTCAAATTGTCCCCTCATTTGAAACCACCCTTTAAATGGTCTTAACCTTTGAAGCCATTGACTTAACCAAACTCTAATCATGATTTAATTAACTCTACCCCCTACCCTTGGGAAACACTTTAAATAGAAGCCATTTTTAATGCATTTACATCACACACACTCATGAAGCAAAGCATAATAACTATAGGCAAATCATCTTGAGTTCATAGCATTTACATCTTTAGAATTTACATTTTAGTGAACATTGGAGTTTAAATGAACACAATTATTCATCAATTCTCATATTAGGAATGTCATTATGGATGATTAGGCTGAGAGCATGTTGTTTTCTTTCTTAATTAGAAAGCCCTGAGATGCTCATTGTTTAATTTTAAATTCAAATAGTTAATCTTTGTTAAATCCTTTGAATTGATTAGATTACAAGTTAATTTCATGAAGGTATAGTTTCTATATACATAGTAACTCTCTTGGTTCACTTATAAAATGACCAAGTGCATTCATTGCATAACAAATGTATGGTCTAGTGTTGACCAGGTACATCAAGGACCCAAGTATTTGTCTGTAAAGAGTAGGATCTGCCAACTCTGAGTTAGCTGCATCTTATTATAACTTATGCAAGTTTGTTTCCATGGGTGTATACATTGATTTACAATCCATCATTCCAAACCTTTTCAAAATGTCAATGGTATATTTACCTTGATTTAAAATGATTCCATCAGCTTGATGCCATACTTCCAAACAAAGGAAATAGTGTAAAGGACCTAGATATTTCATGTCAAATTTTGATGATAACTCTTGTTTACATTTAGTAATGAGGTTATCTTCTCCTGTAATTAATAATTCATCAACATAAAGAATGAGAATCAACATTTCCCCATTAATTACCTTTAAATATAGGTTAGAATCTACGTCATTCTTGGACAAGAAAAAATCTAAAAAGAAATGATCTATCCTCTCATACTAGGCACGTGGAGATTCCTTTCCATGTATTAAAAATCCTTCAGGTTTCTCTAGGTATACTTCTTCTTCAATTAGACCAATTAGAAAGGTGGTCTTTACATCCATTTGATGAATCTTCCATCCTTTTGATGCAACAATAACAATCATAGTCCTGACAGAAGTGTATCGAACAAAAGGAGAATAATTTTCTTCATAGTAAATTCGCTCCTTTTGAGAGAAGCCTCTGACAACAAATCTTTCTTTATATTTTTCAATACTGCCATCTGCAGCATGTTTCATTTTGAAGAGCCATTTAAATGAAACCGCTAATTTATCTTTTGGTTTAGATACAATGTCCCAAACATCATTCTTAAGAATAGATTGATATTATTCTGTCATAGCATCTTTCCAAACTTGGAGTTTGAAGGATTTTTAAACATTAGTAGGTTCTGACTTAATGATTTCACTCATTAAGGAAACATAGCTAGAGAATCTATGTGGTATTTTTCTTTCCCTAAAGGTTCCTTTTGGTGCTGCAAAACTTTCAGCCTCTTTTAACATTTTCCTTTCCCATAGAGGTCTTTCAAGGTTCCCAACTATATCTCTATGCCCATCAGTAGGATCCAAAGGCTCATTTGGATGAACATCTTCCATAAATTCATAGGTCTCCCTCTAAATCTCCCATCTCATGAATGTCCTTGGACCTCTTGAATGCAACATCTTCTTCAAAGATTACATCCCTTCTTATCTCAATTAATTTATGTCCTGGAATATAAATCCTATAGGCTTTAGAATTTTCACTATAGCCTACAAATATCCCTTTTTCCCTAAGGGTTCTAGTTTTTATCTCTTTTCTTTGAGTATGTGAATGTATATAGGACAACCAAAGATTCTTAAAGGGCCTATATCAGGCTTTATTCCTTGAAATGCTTCCTTAGGTTTTTTTATCCAAAATGGTTTGAGGGCATCTATTTTGGATACAGACACCAGTTCTAGAGGCTTCATCCCAAAAGGAAGTATGGAGGTTTTGGTCATGCATCATGGCTTTGTATGCTTCCACAATGCTCCTATTTTTCCTTTCTACCACACCATTTTATTGGGGGTTATAAGGAACACTAAGATCCCTCTTAATCCCAGCCTCACTAAAAAATATTTTGAAATTATTAGAGGTATATTCTCCCCATTATCTCATCTTAAGATTTTGATCTTTTTCCCAGACAAATTTTTTACTAGAGCTTTTAATTCCTTAAATCTCATAAGTACTTCATCAGATTCTTTACTTTTCAAAATATATCCAAGTTATCCTAGAATAATCATCAATGAAAATAAAGTAGTATAAAAATCCTCCTAAAGAATTTATAGTCATTGGCCCACATAATTATGAATGAATAGGTTCTAACACATATTTAGATCTACTTTCACTATTATGGAAGGTGCCTTTAGTGCTATTTCCAAAGGCACATCCTTTGCAAGCTCCTTCATTTTCTTATTTACGTTTGGGTAAACCTATCACCATATTTTCCATTGAAGATAAAGCATGAAAGTGAAGATGCCCTAATCGTGTATGCCAAATATCACATGTATTTGAAGATTCATGAATTAGGGCTTGTGAAGGAGTAGTGCAAAGTTTATATAGACATCCATGGAAAACTCCTATGGTGTGAGCTTTCTTGATGATTGACTTCTTGGTCCCGTTAGAGATTTTTCTTGCAGAACCTTTATTAACCATCAATGCTTGACTCTATGACTCCCAAGACCTGATTCAAACAAGGAAAAGTCTAATTAAAGAGGATTTGATCCTCCTTCTTCTTCGAGCTCCAATGAATCAGGTGGGTGTACCTCTTGAGACTCATTGCTTCATAGTGAATCTTACAGTGGATTAAGGATTCTCATCCTTCTTCTCTTTGAGTTTCAAACTCAGGCAGGCTGACCTAATGATTCAATCCCTTAATGAATCAATAATAGTGTTTGTATTCTTCAATACACATCATAGACATCTATTCTCTTAAACATAAAATAAAAGGATTGTTTATATTTTAAATGGTTGATGATGATAACTGCATAACCAGTAGAGACCATTGCCTAATCTAGGGCAAAGAGTCAAGTAAACATATATTCATAAAATTCTTTCAATGAAAACACACCCAGAACCCAAATGAAGTTCCTTACAAATCATTCTCTCATTCCCATACCTAGACATCAAATTCCTATGAAAGTATTGAACCCTCTAAAACCACCCTTAAGAATTACTCTTCCCTTGAAAGAAACTTAAGAACAATCCCACAATCACCTTGTAACTCATATATTTAAAATGAATTACAGATTTAATACACAATAGCTCAAATAAAAACACATGTAGACATCACAAACATGCAAAAGGAATCCCTACTGTATTTTCATTAAAATCCTTTTGTTTCAATACATCCAAAAATGACAAAAAGCTTTGAAAACAAACTTAAATCAGAAAAACTGGTCAGCAGTTGTAATTTCACCATCTTCATAACAATGGAGAACAAAGAAGATATAGAGAAGGGGTAAACAAAAATTTCAACCCTAAAAGACACCTGTCTTCATCCAAGAAAATTTTACAAATATCTTCTCCTCCAAAGTTTGATATTTGTTCATTCCTTAAACTGCCTTTGATATGCAATCATTCCTTTTAACAAACTTGATTCCTTTTCCTCTCCAAAATCTGAAAATCTTCAAGCATGCCTTTGAAATTTGATTTCATTTTGCCTTTGAAAATTGTCTCCTGTGAATTCTCCTTTCATGTTTTGAAAATAAGTATAATTTAAATGTTCTAAAATATTATAAGCCTGTACAGATTAAATCTTATGTTTCCTGTCTCTGTGCCAATTTAATCTTTGAAACTTGCATTTAAACTATATAGTATTTTCCTCTTTATTATTTCTACACATTATATACTTATCCCTACACTCTTTGTCTTGTATTTCTCTCTTTTATGCATATTTTTTCCCAGAACTCACCAAATCCTGCCACTTTTCATGTGTTGGTTTGCTCTCAAGTCTATTTAGGTTCATTTGGAGATTCAGAGACTGCCTTTTACCTCTGAATCACTGAATGACCTTTTTAACCATGGGTTTATCTGGAGACTGGGAGAATTATCTATCTCTATATCTCTGATTGAACTCTTCTTTAACCCTGATTAGATCTGGAGATTGGGAGACAAGCTTACCTCTTAATCTTTGAATGCTTTCCTTGACCCTGGGTTTATCAAGAGATTGGGAGACAAGTCTACATCTGAATCTTTGAATGAACTCTTCCTTGACTTGGGTTACATTATGAGATCTAGCACCAGCCATAAATCTCTTATTTCATCAATGGTCCTCGCCGAATCTCTAAATGATTTACTTAAATCTAACTTTATTCCAAGATTCAGCGCTAGCCACACATTCTAACCTTACTTCACCTCTGGTTTACCTCTTAACACCAAGTAAGTCATCTCTTCTTATCTCTGAATCTCTCAATGTAACTCTACCTTACTTTACTTGACCATGATCAAATATAGAGATTCAGAGACAAAGGAAACTCCAACTTGTTGAATAAAATTCTTAAATCGAGTCTCATCTAGAGATTTAACGACAGCCACTCATCAGAGATAAGATCGACGATCCTCACCAAATATCTAAGCTTTTAACTTAACCTTAAGTCCATTTAGAGTTTCAGTGACAAGGCAAAAAGTGCAATCCTTTCTTGACTCTGAGTTAAGTCCCGAGATTCAGAGATAACTGAGTCTTTGAATCGTTGAACACTTTGCCTTGACTCATGGTTCATTCAGAGATCTAAACCCTCTATCTTGATCTTGATGCATGATTCCTATTTCATTTCTTAATCCTTAACACTAACTCCAGCCTATACTAAGATTATGAGATAAAGGCTATCTCGCAATCTCCCAATGTTTACACTAACTCTAGTAAAATCTAGAGATTCAGAGATAAAGTAGTCTCTGAATCGTTGAATGATTTTCTTTACCTTGGGTTTAATTGTTAGGATGAATTTAGAATAACTAAGAGGGGGGTGAATCAGTTATCCTCAGGTCCAGATGTGCCCATATAAAACTTTAAACCAACTTCAACAACTCAGATCTACTCGGCAGCAATAAACAACAAAAGTGTGCAGTTTACTTTACTAATGAAATAAGCTTGCAGAAACTTAACATTAAAACAAAATAATAACATTCACACATTTTGACACCATGATTTAACATGGAAACCCAATATAGGAAAAACCACCAGTAACATGCTACGAAAATTTCACTCTTCTGAAGTGATGCCCTGTGAGGAGCCTACTATGTTAAAGGTTACAAAATACACTGTCAAATGTGACCTGGTTAAAGGATTTAATCACCCTATCAGGAGTGGCCTTGTTAGAGGACTTAGAACATTCCAATATGAATGTCACCTTGTTCAAAGGATTTATACAATGACTGTTAGGTCAACCTGGTTAAAGGATTTGAACTGATACAATGGTTAGAAAGTAATCAGCAGGTGTGATCTGATACATACAACTTACTTTGCAAATCCAGATCCAATTTCAGCTCTAATCTTAATTCACTGAGTGGCCTCCATTTTCATCTCAAACTTCAGATCTTCTTGGAAATCCATCAAGCAATCACTTTGCTTCTCTGCTCAGCCTTCTTTTCTAGGTCTTCACCAATCAGTCAATTATCCATGCAATACTTTGCATTCAGCTACTCTTTCCTTGGATACCATAACAATAACCACAGTAGGTTGTAATATACCTCTTCATCTAGGTTGGATAAATCTTTTTCCAGTTAATCAAGATCGTAGATCTTAGGTTAGGTCAGATCCAACATATCTTTCCATCATTACATTTAATTTACTTCTCCAATACAGTCATTAATTAAACATTGAATCCATGCACTAATAATGGTTTCTTGTGCATTAAATGAATGTGGACCAATCTTAATTAACAATGCATATCCCAATAAAATCAACTATGTCAGCCATAGATCTGAAATCTCATCAATTAACAAAATATTGTTGCTCGGCTTTCTCTGTCTCCCTCAGCATTTCACTGGCACTCGGCATCATCTTTGCTTTTCTCGGCATCACCTTCCCCTTTTCTCGGCATCGAATTTTCTTTGCTCGGCATCGACCTTCCAGTGAACTATCAGTGATAGATAAACAATGTATCACTTTGCCAAAGTGCCAAATGATCAAGTACCCTATTTTATACTCATAACTCAACCATTTCCTTGGTCTTCTTCTTATCCCATTCTTTCAAATCTTCATCAATCAATGGATAAGGTACTCAAAAATACAGCAATAGTCTCACCACTTAAGGTTTGACATTAATGACAAAATAACAATTGTCTACATTGTAGCAATCTTTCCAACAATCTCCCTCTTTGGCATTGATGGCAACACTTAACTGTAAAATAATAATTTCCAACCAAAGTTACCATACAATCCAAAAAGTGTATGTGTTCCCGATATGAATAAATATTCATTAATGTCTTCAGCTTCATTCTGACTCCCTGTGTCTCTATAATCACACTAAAAAAATTTTTGTTACTGTTCAGCTTCCTCTTTTAGTAATATCTCCCTTATATCTATTGTTTATCTCCCTTGTATCTATTGTTGTAGCAATAATCTCCCTCTTTAACAACAATGCCAAAGATGTTTACATATTCATTATGCAGATTCTTCTATTCTAATATTTGTTTCATGTTGTTCCTATCATCTTTGTGTATGACTAATCTTCTTTTTCTGTTCTTGTCTTCTACTTCACAGTTTTTAGGCAGCATCCTAAAAATGTCACTTATTGTGCATCAATGTGTCAAGTGTTCTGATTAAAACATTTGATGCAACAGTACCATTCAGCACTAGTTAGCCTCTACTAGGGCAATTACCCCCAATTTACCTCTTATATACTCATGAGCATCCTTGGGTAATACTTTTGTAAATATGTCTGCCAACTGTTCCTTAGTGTTCACATATTCCAATCTCACTTCCTTCTTCCGAACTAGCTCCCTCAAGTAATGATACTTGATAGCTATATGTTTTGTCTTAGAGTGCATTACAAGATTTTTAGAAATATTAATGGCACTCATGTTGTCACAATATATGACAACTGGTTCTGTGATCTCCTCCTTCATACATTTCAATAGTATCTTCAACCACACAATGTTTGAACAATTAACTGTTGCTGCCACATACTCGGCTTCAGTTGTATATTGTGAGGTGCAATTATGTTGCTTTCTTGTCTAGGAAACTAATCTTTTCCCTAAAATAAATGCTCCTCCTGTGGTGCTTTTTCTATCATCAACATTACCAACACAGTCAGAATCAGTATAGACTCTAAGTTCCAACTTGTCATTCCTTTTGTAATATAGGCTATAGTCTTCTGTACTTGTCAAATATATATGAATTCTTTTTACTGCCATTATATGTGTCTCTTTTGGATTAGTAGAAAATCTAGCAACAATTCCAACTGCTAATGCAATATCAAGTCTACTGTGTACAACATATTGCAGCTTACCAATCATTGATTTGTACAGTGTTTGATTTACCTCTTTTGTATCATCATTCTTTGTCAACTTTTGTCTAGTAGCCATGGGTGTACTCACTGGTTTTGAATCTTCCATACCAAAAATTTTCATTGTCTCCTTGATATATTTTGATTGAGTAATATAGATAACATTCTTCATTTGATGTATTTGTAATCTTTATCAGTGTGATTATAGACATAATCTCCCTTATAGAAAAAGGCAGATTGTTGCTAAAACAATTATCTGTTTTCAAATATAGATACCATTCTTCATTTAATGTATTTGTGATCTTGATGCACGATTCCTATTTCATTTCATAAGCCTTAACACTAACTCCAGTCTATTCTAAGATTACAAGATAAAGGCTATCTCGCAATCTCCCAATGTTTACACTAACTCTAGTCAAATATAGAGATTCAGAGATAAAGCAGTCTCTGAATCGCTGAATGATTTTATTTACCTTGGGTTTAATTTGATACTTGAAAAAATCCATAGATCTCAACTTCCATTTAGACACATGTCTACATCTTGGTTTATTACCTCCTGATAGCTTAATGTTTCTTGACCTTTTGACCTTTTATAGCGATTCAATGCCAGACACACAACTCTGCGCTGATCAACGGTCCAGATCCTTTCCTTTGCAAACATGACTTGGCTTTGAACTAACCATGCCTAACCCTAATCAACATTTTCATATTCAAGAACTGAATAGATCTCCAAGTCACTGAATGTTTCTTTTAGCTCAAGTTTTATCTGGAGATCACGCACTAGCCCTAGATCTTTTCTTTAATCAGCGATCAATGCTAAGTCTCTGAATGCATATGTACTTAACCAATTCTTTCTGAGATTAGGTGACAACTGTTGATCTTTATTTTTATCCAACAACTCGCGCTGAATCTCAAGACCATTTCCTTAACTACACTTCCATTCTGAGATCACATGACCAAGCTACCTCTGAATCTCGCAATAAACTTTACTAGACTTGGCATAACCACAGGTTCATCTGGAGATTGGGAGATAACTAAAAATCCAAGTCCCTGAATCAAATACTAACTCTTGAGTTTAGATAGAGATCTATCACTAGCCGCTCATCTGAGATGAGATTGATGGTCCTCACTAAGTCTCAGAACATTTCACTTAACTCTGATTTCAATCAGAGATCCAGCGACAAGGAAAAAAGATAACCCTACCCTGACCTCGAGTTAGATCATGAGATTTAGAGATAAAGAGTATCTATGAATCTCCAAATACTTTTCATAAATTGAGTTAATTTACAAGATCTAGCACTAGCCACATGATTAAAACTGCATCCACAGTCCTCGCTAGATCTCTGAATAAAAATGTTGACCTTAACTTTATCTCGCGACTCAGCACCAACCGTAGGATCAGAAGGGCATCAACAACCTACGCATGATCTCTGAATTTTAATACACTTAACCATTTCATTATGAGATCATGTGACTAACATCATTTTCTATGCCCTTAACATCTCAAGACCATTTCCTTAACTGCACTTCCATTCTAAGATCACGCGACCAAGCTACCTCTGAATCTCACAATAAACTTTACTAGACTTGGCATAACCATAGGTTCATCTAGAGATTGGGAGATAATTGAAACTCAAAGTCACTGAATCAAATGCTAACTCTAGATTTATCTGGAGATCCAGTGCTAGACACTCATCTAAGATGAGATCGATGGTCCTCGCTAAGTCTCGAAACATTTCACTTAACTCTGATTTCATTCAGAGATCCAATGACAAGGAACAAAGATAACCCTACCCTAACCTCAGTTAGATCACAAGATTTAGAGATAAAGAGTATCTCCAAATCTCCAAATAATTTTCATAACTTGAGTTAAGTTACGAGATCTAGTGTTATCCACACAATTAAAACTGCATCCACAGTCCTCACTAGATCTCTGAATAAAAATGTTGACCTTGACTTTATCTCGAGGCTCAGCGCAAACCATAGGATCAGAAGGGCATCAATGGCCTGCGTGTGATCTCTAGATTTTAATACACTTAACCATTTCATTATGAGATCACGCAACTAACATCATTTCACTAGTAAATTTTAGCCCTATTTTCGATGATCATTTGTCACAATTTAGACAGCAATTGGTCTATAAAATGATGACTACTGCCGTCGGTCTTTTTTGTGTTGATTTTACGTCACACTAAACTGTCATCGGTATTTCAACAAAAATAGGGTGGATTTATCGACGGAAGATGCGTTGAAATGTTTGGTCCAGCCTGGACCCTGCTTTCCACTGAGGCAACCAACGTCAGTCTAAATGTCGACGAACTCTGCTCGATGAAGGCATCGAGACTATAGCATCAGCGTCGAAAATCTAAGTGTCGTGTATCAAAATTGCGACGCACAATGGTTGATTATGTTGTCGATTGTATAACATCGGCATCGATATGCTTAGTGTCATGTGTCGAAAGTGTGATGAACAATGGTTGATCATGTCGTCGATTGTATATCATCGATGTTGATATGCTAAGTGCCTTGTGTCAAAATTTCGACAGCCTGTGCCATTTTTTTTAAAAAAATTTATATATTATCGTATAAAATATGTATAAATTATATATATAATATGTATGAGACTCTTGCTGTTGGGATTAGTATTCACCTTTTGCATTTATAACCACACAGCATTAATATTGCCAGAGGAGAAATGGCCAGGTTCATTTAGGTGTAATGGGCATCTT
>MU228200.1:211371-247001 GCA_018584345.1 Thuja plicata | reverse complement strand
AATAGTTACATAGAGAAAAGATTCAAAGACTACATCAGATCCACGCAAAATCTGTAGGGGACCTCTATGATAACAGTAATTTTACAAAGATTAGCAAAAATGGAGTGTGTACCCCTTACCTGTTGTGTGAAATCACAACACACAAACCCGTCTCCTCCCGCCAAAAGCACTTCGGCACATGAAATCGATCGCAGGCAATGAAAATTGTGTTTAACACTATTCTTTTTATTTTCTATATAATCCCGTGTTTGTCAATATTTTGACATTTCTTCTTAAAATTAATATATGTCGATATTTTGACATTTTCGGGAGCATAAACCAAAAAAAAAGAGTTTTACAAGCCAAATTGGCCTGCCGTAAAAAATTTTGGTCTAAAATATAGGCCTAATGTACTAGTGTTTGATATGCCCTTAACTTTATCATTGAATTGTTGAATGTTTTCAGCTTAACCGCCAAGATCTTGAGACTTAGAGATAACTGTTGCACCAAGTCGCTGAATGCTTGAACTAATTGCTAACCCAACGAGTCTTAAAGACATAAAAGACATGCTCAAAAAGGTCAACTCAAAAATATAAGACTAGGGCATAATTTCTTTATAATTTTAGATTAAAAAAAACCCTACCAAGGACACCTAAGACTTAGGTTTTAGGGTTTACATGCATTTTCAAAGCACAATTGCTTAGGACACAAACATTTTTAGAAAAACTTGAGGGAACACTTGAAAATACTTCGATGTTTAGGGCACAAACTGACACTGGGAACCCAAAATTTTATGTAACTCACAAAACCCAAAGTAGTCCCAATAGGGCCATGTTAGGACCTTGCCATCCATGAAGGTAATTTGATATCCTTTATCTTCTAAGGATGATATGGAGACCAAATTTCACTTGATTCCTATTAAAAATAACACACCTATTAATTATAGGGAGATGCCTAATTTTAAGTGTATAGTAGAAGTTTTGATTCCTTTCACTGGATATTTAGAGTCATCTCCAATGGTAACCTAGGGTATAAAAAAGTGTTGTTGGAGGGATATTCCTTAAATATCATCCATAACATCAAAGGCCTAAACAAAATCTCATGGACTATTGATCACATCATAGAGAAAATCAACAATATTGCCTCTAAATTTGAAAAACTCTATGTAACCCATAACTACCGTGAAGCTAACCAGGTTGCGAATGGGTTGGCCAATATAGGAGTTAAGAATGACATCATTAACAAGTGGATTGGAATGCATAAAATTAATGATGAAATCAATAATCTCATTAATCATGACAAGATCATCCAAAAGAAGGGAGTTATTAGATTTTATGATGACAACGCATTATTTGAATTAGATCTCGAGTACTTTTAAGTCTAAGTGGAAAGTGGTTTTCATTGACATTAATAATTGTCTTTTCACGCACACTTTGTGGGTGCTCAAAAAGAAGTCGGAGCTGAAAATCTTTTATTTTGGCATCTGTGAATTTAGTCTGAGAAATTCAGAGCCAAAAATTTCTGAGAGGAAGAAAAATAACTACACTGGTGAGGAGAGGTGCATGAAGGAAGACGATGAGATGGGAGGTGACCTCAAGAGAGAGGAACCTATAGAATACAAATGGATCTAGGAGAAGGAGGTGTGGAGAAAACTAAAGAAGGGAAGAGTAACTAAGTAT
Organism: Thuja plicata; assembly: GCA_018584345.1. Taxonomy (NCBI): domain Eukaryota; kingdom Viridiplantae; phylum Streptophyta; class Pinopsida; order Cupressales; family Cupressaceae; genus Thuja; species Thuja plicata. The sequence continues at coordinate 245,343 of MU228200.1, read as the reverse complement.
CTCAGAAGTCTGCATGGTCACGACAAAGAGATTACAAGAGCTTTCACTACAGGCTGGGAGAACAACAAGGTTCATTTAGCAGGTAAATCTTTTCCTCTCACTTTAGAGCTCATTGCAGAGATTACGGTTTTTACTCTTGAGGGCATTAACTATGCCAAAGATAAAAAGACTGGGAAGAAGGCTTATAAGGATTTCCTTAAGACCGATGAAGAAAAGGCTCTACTTGTTAAAGGAAATGTGGATTATGTTAATATTACTAACATTAATCTCATTTGGGTGAAATTTCTTAGGGTCATAATGGAATCATTTACCCTAGATGGAAGATTTTATAGAGTTTAAAAATTTCACTTTGTGCTCGTGAATCATTTTTGTCATGATGTTAGGGTTTCTTTTTCCTTACTTTCTCCTAAGCTCCCTCAACTAGAGAATCATGGACCACAAAGTTAAATCAAGCTTGATGCTCTATGAGGGTTTGATTATTCTCACTACAGACTATACGCATGATCATATCTTGGATTTGATTCCTAAAAGTGTGGGTTCTCAGAAGAGGGAGAGTGTTAATACCAGTGCTGACAAAAAGGTAGTGAATCCATCTCCCAGCAAGAAGACCAGAAACGGTAAATCTGGTAAAAAGAGGTTACGCCATCCATTTTAGATGAAGTGGAAGGTATGATTTTAGAAGATGACAATGTTGCTATCTCTTTCGAGGATGAAGATTTGGTGAGAGGAGAGTAGAGCACTATGGAGAATCCTAAGAAGGATAAGGCTTCAAAATATGTGAATGAGAAAATGGTGGAAACTGAAAAAGGTTTTGATGACGACTCTATCAGATATTTTCAGCAGAAGATTCCTGAAGAGATCATTAACCCTGACAACACCATTATTCAGGATTATATGGAGGAAACCCACATGGGCTCTGATGATGTTACTGAAGAAGGTAAAGTTCAAATGGAGAAAACTGACAAAGAAGCAAAGAACGAGGTGTTTATTGGGGATGATGTTGGGTTTATGGAGACAGATACCAAAGAGATCAATGAAAATGAAAACATCAATTTGGACTCTCCTAGCAACACTAACAACCAACAAGCTAACTCCAACCCACTTGAGAATCCGACTAGAGAAGATAACATGGAGGAGGAGAACAGGAAAATTCATAACAATGTTGAGGAAGACATTTGTGAACAAGAATTCAATACAAAAAGGGTTACAAATATGAGTGTTCTACAAGCAGCCATAAAAAAGGCCATCTATGCATTCAACATAGACAAGTGGGAAATCCATGACATTCAAGACTTGTGCATCAAATATAGAAATCTAGATGTGATAAATGATGTTCTCAAAGAAATAGTTGATAAGAGGAGGAATGACGCAGCAATGTACAACAAAGGTAAGAATGTTTTTTTTGAGGTTACAGGGAACTCCAATTTTCTAGAAGATAAGATTAATAGCGCCATTGAAAACAAGATTATCCCTATTATGGAAAAATTTAGCAACAATTACATTATGCTAAAGAAGCTGCTAACTATGAACAACATGGGTATGAAATCTACAATTGACAATCTCAAAGCTCTGTATGCCATGCTGGAGGGACATAAAACTAACAAAAAAACAATCAACATTGAAGATGAAGGTGGGAATCAGGAAATTCAGACTTTGGGCCCAAGCACAAGGACTAGATCAAGCACTAAAAAGAAAACTATTCCCCAGTCCAAAGATCTCACTAGCTTGAAGGAGTCAATCCTGAACATGTAGATTCAGCTGGCGGAGTCTGAAGAGTTCCTTACGACACTAGAGTGAATGCGCAATGGGAGGGTTTTTTTTCTTTTTTTTATTGGAAGGTTTTCTATTTCGCATGGTCTTTTTTTGGGTTTAATAATTTATTGTAATATCTGGGGTAGTTCCCTTATTTTGTCACTATCGTTTCTCTTGGTAGTAGTTGTGTTTTTGTGGTGTTGTAATGCTTTTTCCTAGCTTTCAGTTGTAAAGGGTTTGGGGCCCCTTCAAAACCCTATTGTTACCTTAATCAAAAACTGTTTGAAGCCACATATAGAGGCATTAAATACCCATTAACACACATTTTACTTGTTCAAATTTGTGAGCTCAATGGCCCAATGAAGGCCTACAACTTGGAAGCACAACTACTCAATGAAGGTACATGTCCTGAAAGCGTGCCAACCTAATGAAGGCACAAGGATTGCGAGAACAATGGATTGACATGGGTTTGAACCTTGGTGGCCTCCTTGCCAAAATAACAACTTTACCATGGTTATATGCCTCAATCAACACCTTACCTCAAATGTGATTTATTATGAGTCTATGTAAATTTTAGGGAACTTATAACATATAGTCTTCATATTTTGGTGTGGATAATTGTAGTGTTATATTTAAAGTGCGAGAGATTTTTTCCAACCTTGAATAAGTGAGATGGTGTTAGAATGATTCAGAATAACTAAGGGGGGGTGAATCAATTATCCTCGGGTCCAGATGTACCAATTGAAATTTTAAACACTTCAACCAACTTAGATCTACTCAATAATCCACTCAGTCTCTATAGCATATGATTAGTAACATAAACTTGTTGTCCACTGTCCTAAGGTAATCAACTTGCAGAATATAAAACTCTTAACAGTAAACACATCAAATAACATTCACCCAAGTATGACACCAATATTTAACGTGGAAACCCAATATGGGAAAAACCACCAGTAACATGATACCAATCTTTCACTCTTCTGAAGTGAGCTTTGTGAGGAGCCAACCCTATTAAAGGTTATAATACACACTGTTAGGTGTGACCTTGTTAAAGGATTTAATCACCCCATTAAAAGTGAGCCTTGTTAGAGGACTTAGATCATTCCATTAGAATGTCACCTTGATTAAAGGATTTACAAAATGACTGTTAGGTCAACCTTGATTAAAGGATTTTAACTCATTTAAAAGTTAGAAAGTAACAACATTTTTGATATGAAACATACAGCTCACTTTGTAGATACAGATCCACTTTAGCTCAAATGCTAATTCACTTTCTGGCCTCCATTCTCATCTCTATCTCTCTAATCTTCTTGGAAATCCATCAAGAAATCACGTCATATTTCTTTACTGCTCTTCTTATCCTTCTATGTCTTCTGTTTAGATTAGCCAATCAACTAAATCAACCTCCACCCATAACCTGCAATTAGGTTAATCTTATACTTCTTTGATTAGGTATCTTGATCTTTTTCTGCTTAATCATCACCGTAGATCTTAGGGCTTGGTTAAATCTAAAAAATCCTTCCAACATTTCATTTGCCTTCTACTTTCTAGATACTTCTCAAAACTCCTTCTTGAATCCATACATAGTAACGGTTAAACATATATTAAATGATCATTAAATGCTCCACGACATTCATCCTTATCTTCCACACACTTTACATATCCCAAGAATTCAACTATGTTGGCTAGGATCTGAATTCTTTCATAAAATATAAAATACTAACACTCGGTCATCACTATGTTCTTACGCTCGGTCATCACAGGATAAATCGGTAAATACTGATGCTCGGTCAACACTGTATAACTCAAAATATAATTTTGCTTGGTCGACGGTCACATCACTTGGCTTAAACTTAAGTTCCTTAATCTTCTGCTCTTTTTCTCGGTCAAGACTAAGTTTTTAGTATTCCATTCTTCACTTGGTGTTATAGATAAACAACACATTATGTTGTCAATTTTCCAACTAATCAAGTACCCATTGTAGTTTCTCATAACTCCACCATTTCACTAGGTCTTCTTTTTATCTCCTCTTTTCAAATCTTCTTCATCAATCAATTGATATGACACTTTACTAGATAGCAACTGTCTTACCAGTTAAGGTTTGACATCAATGACAATATAACAATTGATTCAATCATAGCTTCCAAAAATCTCCCTCTTTGGCATTGATGGCAAACACCACATGCATAGTTACCAAACAATACAAAAATTATGTTCTATTTGTAGACCTTATGGTAAGACATATTGTCAATTAGTGCCAAAACACTTAGTCATTTATATGGATACAATGTTGACCGAGCCAGTAGCTTGAAGTGCTACCCAAGCAGTTGCAGTGTCGACCGAGCAGTTAGTTCAAACAGTGTCCCCTGAGTCACCAATGTTACCTAAGTTTCATGCCATCTCCGAGTGATCAAAATTGCCCGAGCACCCAGTGTTACCCAAGTGCCAGAGTTTCCAATTCACTGTGTCACCCAAGTGTCATTATATCACGTGAGTGGATTACTGGACCCGAGTATCAGCATTGGGCTGACTTAGCACATATTGTTTGATTATATTTAATATATGATAAGTATCCAACTTTTGTAAGTAATTTATTTGGATAAGGTATATATGTAAGACATTTTTTTTATCCAAGTGTGTAGTAGAACAGAAGAAGTATAAGTATGGATATGTGAATATGAAGTGGCTGAGTGATTAGAAGGCTATAGCAGTATAAGGAACATCAGAGACTCATCTATCACATTCAGGTGATGATTATTACTTCAAAGGATCTTATTCAGAAAATCACAGTTGCATAGAAGATCATTTACCGGTTCATCCTAATAGGTGCATCATTATAAATCCTTTAATAAGGTGGACTTAACAGTCCTTAACAAATCTCCTAACAGAGTGCATACTTAATTGTATTGTATAAATCCTTTCACAAGGTGGACCTAATAGTCCTTATTGCTCCTAACAGGGAAGACCATCAGAAGTGGTAAATTGTAATCTCTAACCAACTAAATTTATTACTGCAGCAATAAATCTTGTGGGTACCATCCCCACCCTAGTTTTACGTTCTATTTGGAAGGTTTCTAGGTAACCAATTATTGTGTCAAGTGTTGTGGATTTTTATTGCTTTTATGTTCCATGTATGCAATCAGATTAGACAATCTAATAAAGGATATAAGAGAATAAGTTTTATTGGTTCCTGATTCACCCCCCCGCCCCCCCTCTCAGTCACATGGCCTCAATATATTTCCAACAATTGGTATAAGAGCATATGGTTCTCTTGTCATAATTTTAATAGCTTGAGAAAAGATCAGAGGAAATGGAAATATACAAACTAGAGAAAGCCATTGAAAATGAAAAGATAGATCTATAGGTGGCCATAGATCAGATCAGAAAACTCAATGAGCAACTCTCTCATTCTCTGAAAAGAAGAAAATAATTAGCAGTACAAATGAATGATAAAAGCTACATAGAAGAAATAATTGAAGATTTATGCGAAGAAATAAGTTCTTAAGAAGTTGATGCAGCCATTGAAGACCTACTTGGAAAGAATCTCAATTTTCATGAAGAAGTTAGAAAGTTAAAGAGAGAACAAGAAATTCATTTAGTCAGAATATGTGAACTCATGGAACAAAATAATCAAGCAAAAAATGACAGAGATATGGCACAAGAAGATAAGAGATTTCTAAGTACAAGATTAGAGGAAAAAGAAAATGAAATCCATCATTTGTCACTTCAGCAAGCAGATATGATAAATTAACTCAATAGTTCAGATCAAGAGGTTATCAATTTGAGGACTGAAAATGAAAGACTGCAAAATGATCTCAATACTGAAAAAAAAACCAATGAGAGTATGATGAATTCACAGGTGAGCATAGATCAGTTGATAGAGAAAACTTAATTCATACATCATGGACAAACTAGATTAGGTTATACTGAACAAGGTGAATCCTCACAGCAAGGAGCTCAAAAGAACAAGAAATCTACTTGTACTCATTGTGGCAAGTTAGGGCATACATCAAATAAGTGTTGGAGAAATGGAAAGTCAAAGTTTAATGGTAAATGCTACAGGTGCAACAAACATGGACATAGGGCAAGTGAATGTACTGAGAAACCTAAGTTTGAAGGAAAATGTTTCAATTGTAACAAACAAGGTCATAAGTCCTCTGAGTGCAGAACTAAGAAGTGGAACCCTGGTGAACAATTAGTTAAAGAAATTTTTGGTTGGGATTACAACACATAGAGCATATGTTGTCATTGTGGTGAGTATGGGCACATTGGTGCAAATTGTGCTAATACTCATCTAGGAAAAAGGAATCCTACTAAGAGATGTTATGTGTGTAAAAAACTCAGTCATCTAAGCAAGAATTGTATGAAAAAAGAAAAAGTGGATACTGGTTTTGAGAAAGGAAAAGAAAAATTTTCTAAAATTAGAGCTCAGATGAGTCAGCAATGGGTAAGGAAGTCTCCTGAAAATTCAAACCAGAACAATTAAGGATCAAATGACACCCAAAATAGTGAACTAGGTGGATCTACCATCTCTAAATAAAGATGCAAGGAGATAATTGGAACTATGCATACAAGAAATCATACATCAGTTCCAGATATGCTAGCAAGTCCAAATCTACATATTGATGCACTAGGACACATTATGGTTCTAACCAAGTCACAATCTCAGTTACATCTCAGTTACTCGGGCTTAACCAAGTTAAGTCAGGTTGTATGGTCTCAAAGATGGGAAGTTAGTTTTCACTGAGATTTTGAGTAAGCATGGGAGAACTAACCAAGCTGTAAAAAATACCAAGTACAGAGAATTTAATGAAAAATTAATGGTGAAATTGAAGGGTTATTGTTAACAGTTTGCAGAGTGATTAAGAGCTTTTAGCGATTTCAGAGCGAATTTATGTTTGAAAGCTTTAGTAGCAATGAAGTTTCATCAATCCTCCAAGCGTTATGGCATCTACATCCAGTAGTAAGCTCAAGAAGGGATCTGAGATTTGGGTGAGGAATTCTTTCTGTGAACCGCCAAAGTTCAAACTTCATCCAGCGATTGTAGAGGAGATAGATCCAATGGGAGCTCATTCCCAAATTCCTTTGAAGGTACTGTTGATTCACAACATTGGATATTTCTATCATTGCACCATTCAATAGCTAGGCACATTGGAGATAAATCAAGCATATGAGACACTTTGTGTGGATGGAAATCTAAAGCCAGAACATAAATACCTTGAATTTAAGGGTTTAACTCATATTATGCATACGCCGAAGAACTTTCAAATAAAGTGGATTATGTTCATTCTAAGCCATGTTAATGACATGCATGTTAGAATTAATGAACATCAATCTACCCAAGAACACCTGTATGCATAGCTATTACATAAACAGAAGCAAAAGATAGAAGATAGAGGATCTATGGCGGCCGATAGGCCAGAGACTGCAAAAACATGTTGACAGAAAAATGATTTCTATATTCAACTATGAAATGAATTACAATCTCGATATCGAAATGAAAGAAGTGAATCCTTATAAAAGGAAACACAAAACCCTAAAAGGGAAACCCTAAGGTTAGCTGAAGCAACCTAGAGTGAATAGGGAAGTTTCTAATTAGATCATAATGATTTAAATTAGTAACTCGATAGACTATTACTCTAACACCCCCCCCTTAAGATAAGCTTAGGGAGAAGCCAAACCTAGGAAACTACTGTAGAAAGCAGGAAAGATGGGTCCCGGCAACTAGGCCTGATCAGGTACCCAAAACATAAAAGGGAAAAGATGTCCCAGATAGAGGAACAAGAATAGAGCAAGAAGCATCTTCAAAGCATGTCTGAAAACTTTGTCAGAAGATACTGTTGGAACCCCCACTGAAGTGCATGATCAGGTAGAGAAGACAAATGTTTGAAGAGATGATCAATCGAACCAGGAAGCAATAGAACCAACAAGTGAACCCCCCCATAATGCTGAACTGGGAGAGGTGATAGGAACACTGAAATGTAGTACCAGAAACAGCTGCAGAAGAAGAACCAGGAACACCAATAGTGCAACAGAAGCACACACACAGGATAAAGGGCGGTGTCACAGACACACTACATGGTCTAATGTCATGGAAGGTATGCTCACTTGAAAAAAGTGGATGTGCCTAAAGCGGAAAATGCATCATAATCCCCCCATGGAACTTTATAACAGAGTGCGAGTACATCAACCAAACAAGGTGTGCAAGATCCTAGAAATGCAGAAGAAGGCACTTTATCTTAGTACGTTTATAGAACAAAAATGCAACAGAAGAGCATGCAAGCTCAGAAGTTAGAAAGAAGAGTGAGCTATGAACTTAGAAGAAGAGATCCTCGGACCTGTAGAACCAAGCACACCACCAGAGGGCATAAACTGCCAAACTCGGAGGAGTGAAAACTTGGAGAAGAATCTGGAAAAATAACCTTTGCCACTGAATAGCACACTAAACCAACTTTACGACGATATCTCATTTGCCAAAAAAGGAGTCTGGATGAGCCAGATATGACTCCCGGAAGGCAAAACAAGACATCGGACTTCAACAGAAAAAAAATGCTATTGAAATGGTGGAACCAAAAACCCTAACCTCTACCATCGGAAAGTTCTTGGAAAGAGCTTTCCGATGGTATATGGAAGTCAGAAAAAGACCCCCGTATGCTCCCTGTAGAGCGAAAAAGGCCCAGGTACCCCCAAAATGCCAAAAAAGGTCACAAAAGGCCCCCAGGGGCTAAAAAATTTGGGCCCCCGAGTGCATGGCGCGCGCCGGGGGCTTAACCCTAAAAGGGAAACCCTAAGGTTAGCTGAAGAAAACTAGAGTGAATAGGGAAGTTGCTAATTAGATCATAATGATTTAAATTAGTAACCCGATAGACTATTACTCTAACAATGCATATCTGGTTAGAGAAACCAGTGAAGATCACTAAGAAAATGGTACACCGAGTGACAGTGTACCCAATGCTTGACAAACCTAAGGTAACCAAAACCCTACCCCATGATGACCTAGCAAAGAAGACTCTTTCTGAGTGGGATGGAAGAGGCATGAAATTGAATGGAGTCACTGACATGGAAATTAAGTTTGGAATTCATGTGATTGCACACAAAATATAATGTTCAAGCCAACCAAATAGTGTACCATGTGTGGCTATTGACTTGGCATAAAAAGTGGTAAAGAACAATCTTTCATTCAACCTAGTCAAGTTGCAGCTCATCCAATTGAGAAAAAACATGGAGAGCATCCGGGCATCTAAGACCAATCCATGTAATTTTGGTTCACTCTTGGTATGCATATTATTTTATGTTCAGAAGGTTTTCCTTCTAAAGGCACAGTAGTATGGAAGAAGGACAGGCCCATAATATATCAAATAAATGAGTTTATAGCAGAATTGGGAGATAATTTTGAAAGCATCATGGATGCTTATTTTGAGAGTTTCAGAGAGAAAATGTAGAATAGATTCAGAATTCCTAAACAATTGGTAGAAGACTATAAGGATGATATATGATTCCTATTTGATTGTGACAAAGTATACATTCAGGAAGTCAAGTCTAGGGTTGCATGGGTGAAACCTCTTGCATATGAGGTCAACATTGATGAGAGCAGAGACATCATTGAAGCTCTTGGAAATGAGCTTGTTGACTCTAAAGCACCATATTTTGGTACTTATGAAGAAGCTAAGGGAAAAATATCATTGGAGATTGAGATTCCAAAAATCTTGAAGAGAGGAAGGAAGAGAATAGAGAAGTTTGAAAAGAAATATTAAAAGTAATCAGACTCTCCTCTCTCAATCACTAAAAGCAAAGCGGATGACATAAAGACAGAAGATGATGAACCTGATAAAGAAGAAGAAGAGGTAGAAGTTGAGCCTCCTAAGAAGAAGAGGCTATCCCCCAAGAAAACACCTAAGGCCTCTACCCATGTTTTCACTACAAGAAAACCCAAGAGATCCAGAAGAAAACTGACTATGCCTAATGAAGATGAAGAAGAAGATACAATCACAATTAAGAAGCCACCATTTACCTTTGAGCAGAAGGTTAAATAATTAAAAAAAGGTAGTGGTATGGGATCTCTCAAATCACTGAAGGATGCTTCCAAAACCAAGGATGAGTAGAATATGATTAAGGATGCATTAGTAGACAATATGGAAAGACAGAAGTATGATCCATTTGAATTGAAAATTCATATGACTGAAGACCTTCTCAAGGAAGTCACCATTCACTGGCAGAATGCAGTTCAGATTGAAAAGGACATTAGAATGAAAATATTGAATTTATTCATGCCTACTATGTCTAGTAAAGAGATAAAAGATGCTACGACTAAGTATGAGAGTAATCACACTCCAAGGTTTAGGAATTTTAAAATCTTGAGCAAGAATATAGAGGATGTTGTGTAGGCCGCAACAAAGATATGGAAGTCAGTTCTTGAAATCAAGGAAGAAGTTAAGGTAGAGGAACAGAGTACAAACCTCATTTATAAGATAAAGATGAAGAATTACCTGAGGTTCAGACCATTGAATAATCCAATGCAGAACAAATAGCAGTAGAAGTGATGGCATCCCTGCCCCAATCACCTAGTTAAAGTATCTTATCTCTAAGAAAGGAAAAGACCATAGATTCTACATCAAGTCTAGTAGGAACCAAGCATCAGGATCTACCTAATAGTGGGCCAAGACAAACCAAGTCACAGAAGGATACTGTGAATGTTTCAACAGTTGGTACAGATTTTGCAGTTGGTGCATTAAAATTTAATGACCTACTTCAACTGGATATTGAAGTCAAGGATGATGATGGGAAACGAAAGTAAATCATTCCTTCATCTGATCCCAAGGTCAAGGGAAAATAAAAGGTAACAATTATTGATGATATTTATCTTAAGGAAGATATTGTGATTCCTAATTGGGTTCTTTCTATCCTAACAGCCAAGCAGATGGACACCCTTGGGGAGCTATGGAAGAAAAGAGAAAAACAACAAAAGCTCTGAGCTGAGAAGAAAAGGAACAAAGTGTTAGAGGACATCAAAGGTATATTCCTAGATGCTCTAGAGATTAAAGTCAATGAGGAAGACTCAATAATGGATCAACTTGTTGATATAGTTCACAAGTTTAATCATGATCTTAGTGGTCAGGAGAAATTACTGTAGAAGGAAGAAAGAAGATTTTAGAATAAGGTTCTAGATAATGTTGCAAGAAAGATTGCAATAGATTGGGTAAGCTAACCACTATAATTATCTGTCTAGAAACCACTGTGAATAATTTTGTATCATTATTTGTAAAGTTGAGTGATACTTCCAACTTTACCATGGAGATCAAGAACAAGATGACAAATATTGACAATGATTTGAAGGAAAGTGCAGACCATTTGGCACTCAATCCAAGTTCAAGTTCAGTGCATTTCATTAAGATCAAGTATCTAACTAATTTGTAGGCAAAGCTACTGAGGGAAGAAGCAAGAACAAGGGAATCCCTAAAATCTATATAGAGCCAAATCCTTCCTCATATGGATGTCATGCAGAAATATATTGCTCATGCAAAGACACTCATCGATGATAACAAATTTTCAGTTGTAGAGCTTATGATGGAGTTGTCAGTAGAAATTCAGATTGAGTTGCACATCCTAAAGGTGTTTCAAGATAATTGGGACAATACTTTGTCTCAGATTTTGAAGGTACAATGTGATTTCCTCTCATATTTTGGTCTTACCTTGTAGATATGCTTTTTGGCATTTGTCTCAAAAACAAGGGGGAAAGATAGGATATGAGGAAACGACAAGATATATATGTATATATATGAGGAAATACATGTACATATGATATATATAGCAGAGTTACAAAAGTATTTTTGGAAAATCAAAAATCAGTTGCAACCGAGTTGCAGAGCAGTTGTCAAAACAGAGCAAGTACCCAAGCACATGGTAAGGGGGCGTTTTGACTTAGAAGTTTGACCAGATTTTTTGGTATGATAAGTGTTTTTGTCTGTAATTCCAAAGGGGGGGATTGTAGACCTTATGGAAAGACATTTTTTCAATTAGTGCCAAAACCCTTAGTCATTTATATGGATACAATGTTGACCGAGCTATTAGCTTGAAGTGTTACCCGAGCAGTTGCAGTGTCGACCAAGAAGTTAGTTCAAATAGTATCACCTGAGTCACCAGTGTTACCCAAGTTGAATACCATCTCTAAGTGATCAATATCACTTGAGCACCTAGTTTTACCCGAGTGCCAAAGTTTCCAATTCACTGTGTCACCCGAGTGTCAGTATATCACCCGAGTGGATTACTCGAGTATCAACATTGGGCCGACTTAGCACATATTGTTTGATTCTATTTAATATATGATAAGTTTACAACTTGTGTAAGTAATTGATTTGGATAAGTTATATATGTAAGATATTTTTTTTATCCAAGTGTGTAGTAGAACAGAAGAATATAAGTATGGATATGCGAATATGAAGTGGTAGAGTGATTAGAAGGATACAACAATATAAGGAATAGTAGAGACTCATATATCACATTTAGGTGATCATTATTACTTCAAAGGATCCTATTCAACAAATTAGAGTTTCATAATAGATCATTTAATGGTTCATCCTAACAGGTGCATCAGTCAAAATCCTTTAACAGGGCGGACTTAACAGTCCTTCACAAATCTCCTAATAGAGTGCATACTTAATTATATTGTATAAATCCTTTCACAAGGTGGACCTAACAATCCTTATTGCTCCTAACAGGGAAGACCATTAGAAGTGGTTAATTGTAAGCTCTAACCAGCTAAATGTATTACTACAGTGCTAAATCTTGTGGGTACCATCCCCACCCCAGATTTACTTTCTATTTGGAAGGTTTATGGGTAACCAAATATTGTGTCAAGTGTTGTGGATGTTTATTGATTTTTTGTTCCATGTATGGAATCAAATTAGACAATCTAATAAAGGATATAAGAGGATAAGTTTTATTGGTTCCTGATTCACCCCCCCCCCCNTTCCTGTTTCCCCCCCCCCCCCCCCCTCTCAGTCATCTGGCCTCAATATATTTTCAACACTATTAACACATTTTCATTAATGTCCTAAGCTTCATTCTGATTCTCTCCAATTCAAATATCAGCTCCCTCTTGGATAGATCTCTCTTTGTATAACTTATCTTATCTCCCTCATAGTCTTATCTTCTTATATCCCTCATTTTCTTTTCTCCCTCTTTGACAAAAATGCTAAAGTCATTCATCTTCATGATGTAGATATCTCTATGTTTGGTTTTTGAACTATATGCTCCCTCTGTCATCTTTATTATGGCTGATCAAAATCTTGTGCTTTACTCTTCACAACTTTAGGTAACTCCTAAAGTGTGTGCTCCTTGCATCAATTTGTCAGATATTCTGGGTAATACATTTTATGTAATCACTCCATTTGATCTTAGTTAGCCTTAGCTAGGGGTATCACCCCTAATTTATCTCTCAGATACTCATGTGCACCCTTAGGTAATGCTTTAGTAAATATATCTTCTAACTGCTCCTTTGTATTCACATATTCCAATCTCATTTATTTTCCTTGAACTAGCTCTCTCAAGTAATGATACTTGATATCAATATGCTTGGTCTTAGTGTTCATCACAGGATTCTTTGATATATTGATATCAATTTTGTTATCATAGAAAATAACAACTGGCTCAGTGATTTCTTCCTTCATACATTTCAACAATTGCTTGATCCACACTATGTTTGAACAATTAACTGTTGTTGCTACATATTCATCTTATGTTGTAGATTGAAAAATGCAGTTCTATTTCTTGCTTCTCCAAGAGACTAATCTCTTTCCTAGAAAGAAAGTGCCACCACTTGTACTCTTTCTATCATCCACAATGCCTTCCCAATCTGCATCAGTATAAAATTTCAGTTCAAACTTCTCATTCTTCTTATAATACAATCCACAATCCTCTGTTCCTTTCAGATATATCAGTATCCTTTTCACTACTGTCATGTGACTATCTTTGGTATTTGTAGAAAATCTTGCAACAATCCCAACTACTAATGCAATATCTAGTCTACTTTGAAGAATATAGTGTAGCTTCCTAATCATTTACCTATACAAGGTTTGATTTACTTCTGTTGTATCATAACTTTTTGATAGTTTCTGTCTAGTAGCCATGGGTGTACCTACTAGTCTAGAGTCCTCCATGCCAAAGGTTTTCAGTATCTCCTTGATATACTTAGATTGAGTAATGTAGATACCTTTCTTCATCTGATATACTTGCAAACCAACAAAAAATTTGATCTCTCCAAACATAGACATCTCAAATTTAGTTTGCATTTCATTTGAAAATGTTTGGCATAAATCATCTTGACCTCCAAATATGATATCATCAACAAACATTTCAGCTAACAATATCTCTTTACATTTTTTCAGGTTTTAAGTACATATTATTGTTGTCATATGTTCTCGTAAAACCAATTTTGATTAAGTAATTATGTAATCTTTCATACCATGCTCTAGGGGCTTGCTTCAGTCCATACAGTCATTTGTGTAGCTTGCAAACCATAGTATTCTTGCTTGAATCAAAAAATCCTTTAGGTTGTTCAATATATACCTCTTATTCCAGTATTCCATTCATAAATGTTGATTTGACATCCATCTGATACACTTTGAATCCTTTGTAGGATGCATATGCAAGTAGAGTTCTAACTCCCAATCTAGCAACTAGGGTAAATGTCTCACCATAGTCAATGCCTTCTTCTTTTGCATATCCTTTGAATACCAGTCTAGCCTTATTTCTTGTGACTTCTCCATGCTCATTCATCTTATTTCTATATACCCACTTGGTTCCAATAACATTCTTGTCCTTTGGTCTAGGTACTAGTGTCCAGGTTTTGTTCTTCTCTATTTGCTCATTTTCTTCATTCTTGGAATGTATCCAATCTTCATTATCCAAAGCATCTTTCACTGATTTGGACTCAAACTCACATTCTGATTTTTCAATTTTCTTCTTGTCATGACCTCTAAATCTTTTTCTCCAATGATTTGATCTGGTTTATGATGTCTTCTTACATATTTTTCTAATGTAGGCTCTGGTCTCCTTTCTTCTTGTTGTTGTTATTCAAATTCATCTTGCAAATTCTCTTCAGGTTCACCTTGTGTCTCTACTTCCTCTTTCGATTGCTTGGTAGTTACCTCCTGATGCTCGACAACTTCTTTGTGTGACTAGGCAAATTCTTGTTTTTGCTCGGTAGCTTCTTTCTCTAGTTCAGGTAAATTGTTGGGCTATCCTTCACTCATGTATATGAAACATTTGTAATCTTTAGGTTCTTTCTTACATTCAACTTCATTCTTTTCTGCATATTCATCAATTCTAAAATTTTCACTTTCCACAACTTTGTTAGTGTTAGAATTCAAACACTTATATGCTTTGCTCTTAGTGGAATAACCTAGGAATAGCCTTCATCACTTTTAGAATCAAGTTTTCCATTCCTGTTGTCCTTTAGTATATAAAATTTTCTTCCAAAAACTTTAAAGTATTTTACATTAGGTGCATGACCATACCATAACTCATAAGGTGTAACATCTATACCTTTCTTGACTTGTACTCGGTTCAAGGTATATACTGTTGCACTTACTGCTTCTCTCTAGTATTTTTGTGCAACATTTTTCTCTATCATTAGTGTTCTAGCACAATCCATGATTAATCTATTCCTTCTTTCAGTTATGCCATTCTGTGGGGGAGTCCTTGGAGCAGACATTTGTCTTTTGATTCCTCTATCATTGCAAAGTAATTTGAACTTATTAGATATAAACTCTCCTCCTCTTTCAGATCTCACACATCTCAAGCTCTTACTTGTCTCTTTTTCAAAATTTTCCAAATACCACTTAAAATTTTGAAAGACATCATATTTTTCTTTGATAAACATCACATTCATCATTCTAGAGTAATCATCAACAAAAATAATGAAATATTTATCACCATGGTAGCTTTGCACTCCAATAGGTCCACAAAGGTCAGTATGAACCAATTCCAAAATATCATTAGAAGTATAGGTTTTTCTCTTGAAACTAGACTTTGTCATTTTGCCCAATTGACATTGCTTACACATCACATTATCAGGTTTCTTCAATCTTGGTAACCCTCTTACTCTTTTCATCTTACTAATGTTTACCAAATTACCAAAGTTCACATGACACAACATTTTATGCCATAACCATACATCATTATATTGTGCAAACAAACATGTCTCATCAGATAGATCTAGATAGAACAAATTACCTCTTGTCTATTCTCCACTTCCAATTAGTTCACTAGTAGCATCAAATATTTTAGCCTTTTTGTGATGGAATTCAACTTGGTATCTAGTAGTGTTCAATTGTGAAACACTCAACAAGTTACAGTTAAGTCCTTCAACCCAATAAGCATTGTCACATCTGATCTTATTAGTCAATTTTATTGATCATTTTCCTTTCACAAGACATGGTGTATCATTACCAAACTTAACACTACCACCTTTGCAATGATTTAAGGTTTCAAAATTACTTTTATCACTAGTCATATGATGTGAGAAACTAAAATCAATTATCCATCTATCACCTTTACTCATATAAAATAAGTGCAGTTTTCCCATCTTCATCAGAGTCATCTTTCATAGCAACAAAAACAACTTCTATATCATGGTCATCAAATTTATCAGATTCATTATCAGTTTCTTCTTCAATAATATAGTAGGATTTCTTACCTTTGTCCTTATAGTCATTGTACCTTCTATAGTCTCTATCATTCCTTTTGTCTTTGTACTTTCTTTCTCTTCTTTCATCCTTGTCATTCTTGTTAGGGAATCTTACTACAATATGGCCAACTTTGTTACATGAAAAAAAGATTATAGGAAGTTTACCTTTGAATTTTCCTTTTCCTCTCAGTAGTCTTCTAGCCATAAGTTCCTCAAGATCATTAAGATCATCATCATAAGTGTCACTATCACTATTCATACACCTTTCTTAGACTTATAAAGATTCAATTAAGATTTGAATGCAGAATCAACATTGTGAGGGGTGAAATTATCAAAGAATGATAACTCAAAATAAGTAAGTCTACCAACTAGACCTTCCAGAGTTAAGTTGTTACTAGGAGTACATCTCAATTCTTGTATTGCATAAACTCTAATAGCATAAATAGGAAGTAGGGTTCTCAATACTTGCTAATAAAGTATCATCATCAATAGTTCCATTAGCTCCTCTAATAGCATTCACATCCTCCTTAACTCGGCTACAATATTGAATAATAGCTTCACCTTCTAACATTCTCATTTCATCAAACTTACCTCTCAAGCTTTCAGATTTGGCTCTTAGTACATTTGTGTCTCCACCATAGATAGTTGTTAGTGTGTCCAACATTTCTGTTGCCATAGTACAGTGTTTTATGTCCTCAAATTTAGGATAACTTAGGGCTGATGCAATCTCAAATATTGCTTGATTGTGTTCTTTCTTTTCCTTGATCTGCTCAATTGTCAAAGGTGTAGGCACTAATATGTAATCATGTTCCACATAGTATTTTCCTTCTTCTCCAATTCCAGCTAGGTGTAGCTTCATCAAAATTTGACATGCAGGGAAGTTCTCCTTCTTCATCCTTGGTACCTCCTTTTTATACATCTTGATCTTTAGCTTCAAGTACCTTCAAAATTTTCCTTACAAGCACCAAAGTGCTCTGATACAAATTTTTAGAATGATTCAGAATAATTGAGAGGGGGGTGAATCAATTATCCTCAGGTCCAGATGTACCAATTGAACTTTTAAACACTTCAACGAACTTAGATCTACTCAACAATCCACTTAGTCTCTATAGCATATGATTAGTAACATAAACTTGCATTCCATTGTCCTAAGGTAATCAACTTGCAAAATATAAAACTCTTAACAGTAAACACATAAAATAACATTCACACAAGTATGACACCAGGATTTAATGTGGAAACCCAATATGGGAAAAACCACCAGTAACATGCTACCAATATTTCACTCTTCTAAAGTGAGCTTTGTGAGGAGCCAACCCTGTTAAAGGTTACAATACACACTGCTAGGTGCGACCCTATTAAAGGATTTAATCATCCTGTTAAAAGTAGGCCTTGTTAGAGGAATTAGATCATTCCATTATAATCTCACCTTGATTAAAGGATTTACCAATTGATTGTTAGGTCAACCTTGATTAAAGGATTTTAATTGATACAATGGTTAGAAAGTAACAACAGTTTTGATCTGAAACATACAACTCACTTTGCAAATATAGATCTGATTTTGTTAAAATGCTAATTCACTGACTGACCTCCATTCTCATCTCTGTCTCTCTGATTTTCTTGGAAATCTGTCAAGCAATCACCACTTCTCAATTCTTTACTTCTCTTCTCAGCCTTCTCAAACTTCTGCTTAAATTAGCCAATCAACTGAATCAACCTCCACCCATAACCTGCAATTAAGTTAATCTTATACTTCTCTGATTAGGTAGCTCAATTTTTTCTGCTTAATCATCAGCGTAGATCTTAGGGTTTGGTCAGATCCAACAAATCCTTCCAACATTTTGTTTGCCTTCTAATTTCTAGATACTTCTCAAAAATCCTTCTTGAATCTATACATAGTAATGGTTAAACATATATTAAATGCTCCACGATGTTCATCCTTATCTTCCACACACTTTACATATCCCAAGAATTCAATTATGTCGGCTAGGATCTAATTTCTTTCATAAACTATAAAATACTGACACTCGGTCATCACTGTGTTCTTCCTCTCAAGGGGGAGTAATGATCAGGATATTATTGGGAAAATACTAAAATCCAATTTATCATTATTTTCTATGTTTCAGTAAACTGCATTTTTGAAGGTCTTCGGAGCATTTTGAGGCCTATCTTCCTCGACCTTGGTGCAACCTCCCAAATTTGGTTTGAGATTTAATGAAGACCTTTCCAATGGAGTAAATAGTTCGCAAATCGAAGCTAGGACTAGAAATTTATGCCTTCACCCAGTGGGCCTATTTTTATATATAATTTTTTGTTATTTTTGGAAGTTTATAATGATGAACTATAACTAATTAAATGTTTGAAGATGATAAGTTGATGATCACCGAGCTGCAGAAACTAAATGCAAGACATTAATTCAGCTAATGTATTGTATTTTCATTAATGTCAACTTAACATGTTATGATTTCTCATATTGTCACAACACTTGAAGATCTAAAGAGACAAAGTTTTTATCGTTGGCAAAGGTATACACCGAGTGAAAGGGTTACCCGAGAATAGTAAACCCTAAGAATTTCACAGTGTTTCCCGATGGACAGTCAACACCGATGGAAAATGTTACCCGAGAAACATAGTGGTACCCGAGAACAGTGTTACCCGAGATTAGTAGTACCTGAGTAAGTGGTACCCAAGAGAGTGTTACCGAGAAAACTAAGATTTGATGACTAAAATCAATTGGAGTTAGAAAATGACAAAACTACTTAGCTGGCAGAGCTATATTTATATTTAACTAATTGATTGCTTTATTTTCATCGACTAGTAGAACTAAGGATAAGAAGAATATTTAAAGCTAGTTTTATTCATAGTTTTCAAGGAGAAATCTATGGAATAAAACTAAAGCAAAGCTTTAAAGATTAAAGCAATGCATGGTGGGATTTGCAAATCAAGAAGCAATATACGTCAAGAAAGAGAAATACAAGGAGATTGAGTGGCTAAATAATGTCTATATAAAGAGATAAGTAATTCATTAGAAAAAAGAGGAATGTTGAATATAATTGTGGTGAAGATAGAATTCTTCATGTAGGCTGAAGAATAGAGCCAAAGAATTCTAAAGACACCGAGAAATGGAAGCAAGAGAATTCACCGAGAAGAAAGAATAAAGAAGGGGAGAAAAGGAATTGAAGAGAATATTGATCAGAGAGGTATTTGGTTGACTAACAATAGATCTGAAAATATGCAATTTAAAGTTGTATTATTGAACAGATCATTTACTGTTTTAGTTTAACTATTGATTCAGAAAATCTCTTAACCGAGTGGGATTTAACCATCGTTATTGTATTGAGATACTCAAGAGTATCAAAAGGTTTTCTTGTTGATAGCATAGTGAATTCTAGGTCAAAAGACAAACTATTAGTTTTGAATCTTCTAACAAGGTCACACTTAACAGTGTATTTGTAACCTTTAACAAGTTTGGGTCTTCACCGAGCTCACTTCAAAAGAGTGAAAATTTTGGTTTACTAGTCCCAAGTGGTTTTTCCCTTAACAAGGTTTCCACATTAAAAATCTATGTTTCAAATGTGTATATGGTTCATTTCTTTGATGTTTTACTTTACACATTACTAAAACTGGATTGGTCAGTAAACATTAAGTTTAATTGTTGCTACTCGGTAAAGGCTAAGAAAAGATAAACAGTATATTCACCGAGCAATATATATTTGCTAGAATTACTTAAGGCATACATCTTTAAGGACTAAAAGATAACTAGAGGATATTATATTTGTGATATAATTTTTGGTTGGATTATTGGAATTATTTTTAATGTCATTGATTCACCCCCCCCCCCTCTCAGTTATTCTAACANGAATTATTTTTAATGTCATTGATTCCCCCCCCCCCCCTCTCAGTTATTCTAACAATTGGTATTAGATCTTTGGTACTTGGAAG
This sequence comes from Thuja plicata, assembly GCA_018584345.1. NCBI lineage: Eukaryota > Viridiplantae > Streptophyta > Pinopsida > Cupressales > Cupressaceae > Thuja > Thuja plicata. The sequence continues at coordinate 224,963 of MU228200.1, read as the reverse complement.
AGAGTTTAAAGACTTAAGATAAAGATCTCAAGATGAGTAAATGGGATGTGCCTAAGTTGAACAAGGACAACTTTGCATCATGGAAAAAAAGGATAAGACTTCATCTATTTGGTATTGGAAATGATGTTACACAATACTTGGTTACTGAATATGTTGCACCTACTGGACCTCTGACTGTTGATTAATTGAGAGACAAACATGAACACAATTCTATGATGATAGAACTTGCTTCTTCACTATCTGATACTGAATTTGAAGATGTCAAAACCATGCACCACTGCAAAGCAAATGTGGGACAAACTCAAGCTAGTACATGAAGGAGACATAAATGTGTTAAGAGCTAAAGCTGAAAGCCTAAGAGGAAAGTTTGATGACCTAAGAATGAAAGAAGGAGAGAACATCACTCAGTACAGTAGTAGAATAAAAGAAGTTGTTAATGCTATCCATGGATTAGGAGGAGTACTTGAGGAAGAAATAGTGGTAAGTAAAATTCTGAGAACCTTACTACCTGTTTATGCTATTAGAGTATCTGCAATTCAAGAAATGAGAGTAGTATCAAATAACAATGTTACTCTTGATAGTTTGATTGGTAGACTTATTTCATTTGAGATGAATAACTATGACAACACTGTCTTACCAACTATTGAGTATGCATTCAAATATTCTATGAAAATAAGAAAATCTAGTAACAAACACACTATGAGAAATGATAGTGAAAGTGATAGTGATGAACAAGAACTTGATAAAATTGAAGCACTAATGGCTAGAATATTGCAAAGAGGTAAAGGAAGATACAAAGGTAAATTACCATTGGTCTATTTTAATTGTAAAGAAATTGGACACTTTTCTGCTAGATGACCTAACAAGAGAAAAGATGAAAGAAACAATGATAGATCTTATGAAAAGAATTTTGATAGAAGTGATGACCGAGACTACAGAAGAAACTGACACTCTGACAGAAGAGATAACCGAGACTACAAGGACAATGCCAAGAAGGCTTGTTACCTGGTTGAGAACAAAGCTGAAAATACTGACACTGAGTCTGATGAAGATGTTGATGTAGTATTCATTTCTATGAAGGATGATTCAAACAAAGAAGAAAGGTATGTTGAAACCACACTTATATCTAAATTTATAAAAAATAATGTCTAGATTATTGATAGTGGATGTACTCACCACATGACTGGAGATAAGGAAAAGTTTGAAAATTTTGAATATTATAATGGTGGATCAGTTAGGATGGGTAATGACCCACCTTGCCTAGTTAAAGGAAAAGGAACCATCATGTTGAATAATCTGATCAAATGTGAAAATGCATATTGGGTGAAAGGACTTAACTATAATCTATTTAGTGTTTCACACCTGAATAACACAGGACACCAAGTTGCATTTGACAACAAAAAGGAAAAGATCTATAATGGAACAGGAAAGTTGATCGATACTGGTGAATAAACAAAAGGTAATCTTTTCTATCTTGATAATATTGAGACCACTTGTTTATTGGAAAGAAATGAATACATTTGGTTGTGGCACAAAAGGTTATGTCATGTGAATTTTGACAACATGGTTAGGATAAGAAAGAAAAGAAAAGTAAGAGGATTACCAAGCATGTCAAAGCCCGACCATGTCATGTACAAGAATTGTCAAAAAGGAAAAATGACAAAGTCTAGTTTCAAGAGAAAAACCTACACATCTAATGCTATTCTAGAGTTAGTCCATACTGACTTATGTGGACCAATGAGAACAAAGAGCTATTATGGTGATAGATACTTCACTCTATTTGTTGATGATTATTCTAGGATGATGACTGTCATGTTCCTAAAAGAGAAATTTGAAGCATTTAAGATGTTCAAATGGTATAAAGAAATAGTTGAAAAGAAAAGTGGAAAAGAACTGAAAAGTCTAAGATCAGATAGAGGAGGAGAATTTATTTCTAATGAATTCACTAACTTTTGTAATGAGCATGGAATTACAAGATAGGTTTCTACACCAAGGACACCACAGAAAAATGGGATTGCTGAAAGAAGGAATAGATCAATTGTTGATTGTGCCAGAACACTAATGATTGAAAAAGGCATCACACAAACATTATGGAGATAAGTTGTAAGCATTTCTGTCTATACACTGAACCGAGTCCAATTGAAGAAAGACACCAATAAGACACCTTATGAGCTATGGTATGGATACACACCAAATGTGAGTTACTTTATAATTTTTGGAAGTAAATGTTATATATTGAAAGATGATAGAAATGGAAAGCTTGACTCTAAAAGTGATGAAGGAATATTTCTAGGATATTCTACCAAAATCAAAGCTTATAAATGTCTTAACAAATCTTCTAACAAAATCATTGAAAGTGCAATTGTTAAAGTGGATGAATTTGCTGAGAAAAATGATGAGGAAAGAAGAAATTAACTAGAAGATTACAACAAATTTGTCTACATTGAATAAAATGACACTCTGTCCAAGAAATAGTGTAACGCTACCGAGAAACAAAATAATGCAACCGAGAAACAGGTTGCACACACCGAGAATCGGTAAAATGCTCACAATGTTGAACTGGCGATGAAGATCAAAATGAAGGTCAAAATGATGATCAGAATGATGAACAAAGATCTAAACCTGTACTTGCTAAATATGTCAGAAGACACCATCCACAGGACCAGATCATTGGAGATAAAAGAGATGGAATGAGAACAAGAAGTAAGTCACTTAACACTAGATGTTTGATTTGTGATTTTGAGCCTAAATCTGTTAATACTACACTTGAGAATTGAGAATGGGTTAGTTCTATGAATGAAGAGATTGAACAGATTGAGAAGAACAAAATATGGACATTAGTACTTAGACCGAGTGACAAAAATATCATTGGTACCAAATAGATATTCAGAAACAAACTGAATGAGAATGGAGAAGTCACAAGGAACAAAGCAAGACTGATATGCAAATGGTATGCACAAGAAGAAGGTATTGACTATGCAGAAACCTTTGCACCCATTGCTAGACTAGAAGGAGTAAGAATTCTACTTGCTTATGCTACTTTTAAAGGATTCAAAGTATACCAAATGGATGTTAAATCTACATTTCTGAATGGAATACTAAAAGAAGAGGTATACATTGAACAACCTAAAGGGTTTTTTGATCCTAATAAGAGAAACATGGTTTGTAGACTACATAAAGCCTTGTATGGATTGAAACAAGCACCAAGAGCATGGTATGAAAGTCTCCACTCATATCTCATTAGTTTTGAATTTTTTAGAACAAGTGATAATAGTAATCTGTATTTGAAAGGAGATACTGATGATAAAGTTTTGCTTGCTAAGATATTTGTTGATGATATCATATTTAGAGGTAATGGTATGCTATGCAAGTCATTTTCTGATGAAATGAGAAAAAAATTTGAAATGTCAATGTTTGGAGAGATCAAATTTTTTCTTGATCTTCTACAAATTCTACAACAGGATGCAGGCATCTACATCACACAATCCAAATAAATCAAAGAAGGTCTGAAGATATTCAAGATGGATGACTCCAAACCAGTTGGAACACCTATGGAAGCCAGATGTAAATTGACAAAGGAAGACAAGAAAACTGAGGTAAATCAGACCTTATATAGATCTATGATTGGAAAACTAATGTATGTTGTACATACTAGACTTTATATAACACATGCAGTTGGTATAGTTGCAAGATTATCTGCTAATCCTAAGGAATCACACATGACTGTTGTTAAAAGAATTTTGAGATATCTGAAGAATACTGAAGACTATGGTTTGTGGTATAATAAAGAAGGAAAGTTTGAGCTACAAGCCTATATTGATGTTGATTGGGATGGAAACATAGATGATAGAAAGAGAACAACAGGAGGAGCATTCTTTATGGGTGCAAACTTGTCACATGGATAAGTAAAAAGCAAGGATGCATATCACAATCCACTACAGAAGTAGAATATGTGGTTGTTGCTGCTGAAAATTGCTCTAACATTGTATGGATCAATCAATTACTGAAAGGTATGAAAGAAGAAATTATTTACCTAGTAATTATATATTGTGATAATACTAGTGCTATAAACATCTCAAAGAACCATGTGATGCATGCTAAGACAAAGCACATAGCTATTAAGTATCATTACTTGAGGGAATAAGTACAAGAGAAAGAGGTGATAATGGAATATGTACAATCCAAAGAACAATTAGCAGACATATTCACAAAACCACTACCAAAAGATACATTTGAGTACCTGAGGAAGAGACTAGGGGTTCGACCCTTGTTTACTGGTCACTAAGATGACTTGAAGGCTGTATCAGCCTACACAATAACAGAAGATCAATCATGTTGATGCAAAGCTAATATATGGACTGCAATGACATATTAGTACAAGAAGGTACTTATATGAACCACACACCAGAGATATTGTTGGCTACTATAGAGTTGTATTGCTGCTAAAGAGAGATATTCAATGATATATTTATGTTTGGCATTGCTGTCAAAGGGAGAGAAGTATTCAATAAAATATCTATCATGATAAGCGAGAGAAGAGAAATATCCATCAAGGAGAAGAACATTAGTCAAAGGGAGAGAAAAGATTAGAAAAAGAAGTTTCTACAAAGGGAGAGAAAGATCCAATGATGATGAAGAAAAAGATTCAATGATGTAACCATCCATCAAAGGGAGAGAATTGGAGAAAGTTAACACTGCATATTTATCCAAAAAAGGGAGAAGAGATTCTACAAGAAAGGGAGAGACAAAATCAGAAGTTGCTACATCTATCCATTGAATGGAATGATGTAAAGGAAAGCACTCTGAGAGAATCAAATCTAAGCTAGAAGAGCTTACCAAGAGGCATATATTTAAATTGGTAATAGAAAAATAAGTTTGGTATGTTATGGCATGTTTTACATTACATATTTCATAGTATGTTGCCATCAATACCAAAGGGAGAGAAAGATGAACTATAACTGATTGAATGTTTGAAGATGATAAGTTGATGATCACCGAGCTGTAGAAAGTAAATGCAAGACATTAAATCAGCTAATGTATTGTATTTTCATTGATGTCAACTTAATATGTTATGATTGATCATATTGTCACAACACTTGAAGATCTAAAGAGATAATTTTTTTGTCGTCGATAAAGGTATACACTGAGAGACAGGGTTACCTAAGAACAGTGAACCCTGAGCAGTTCATAGTGTTGCCCGATGGACAGTCAACACCAACGGACAGTGTTACCCGAGAAACATAGTGGTACCCAAGAACAATGTTACCCAAGATCATTAATACCCAAGAAAGTGGTACCCGAGCAAGTGTTACCGATAAAACTAAGAGTTGATGACCGAAATCAATTGGAGTTATAAAATGACAAAACTACTTAGCTGGCAGAGCTATATTTAGAGTTAACTGATTGATTGCTTTATTTTCATCGACTAGTAGAACAAAGGAGAAGAACAATATTTAAAGCTAGTTTTATTCACAGTTTTCAAGGAGAAATCTGTACAATAAAACTAAAGAAAAGCTTTAAAGATTAAAGAAATGCATGGAGGGATTTGTAGATCAAGAAGCAATCTACGTCAAGAACAAGAAAGACAAGGAGATTGAGCGGCTAAATCATGTCTGTATAAAGAGACAAGTAATTCATTAGCAAAAAGAGGAATGTTGAATATAATTCTGGTGAAGATAGAAGTCTTCATGCAGATCTGATCATATAGGTTGAAGAATAGAGCCAAAGAATTCTGCAGACACCGAGCATAGAAGCAAGAGCATTTACTGAGTAGAAAGAGGAAAGAAGGGGAGCAAAGGAATTGAAGAGATCATTGATCAGAGAGGTATTTTGTGGACCAACAATAGATCTGAAAATCTGCAAGTTAAATATATAGTATTGAATAGATCATTTACTTTTTCTGTTTAACCATTGATTCAGATAATCTCTTAACTAAGTGGGATTTAACCATCTTTATTGTATTGAGATACTCAAGAGTATCAAAAAAAATTCTTGTTGACAACATAGTGAATGCTAGGTCAAAAGAAAAACTGTTAGTTTTGAATCCTCTAACAAGGTTGCACTTAACAGTGTGTTTGCAACCTTTAACAGGGTTGGCTCTTCACCGAGCTCACTTTAGAAGAGTGAAAATTTTGGGTTATCGGTCCCAAGTGGTTTTTCCCTTAACATGGTTTCCATGTTAAAAATCTATGTGTCAAATGTGTATATGGTTCATTTCTTTGATGTTTTTCTTTACACATTACTAAAACTAGATTGGTCGATAAACACTAAGTTTAATTTCTGCTACTCGGTAAAGGCTATGAAAAGATAAACAATATATGTAGACCTTATGGCAAGACATGTTTTCAATTAGTGCAAAAACACTTACTCACTTATATGGTTACAATGTTGACTGAGTAAGTAGCTTGAAGTGTAACCCAAGTAGTTGTAGTGTTGACCGAGCATATAGTTCAGAACAGTATCACCCGATTCACCAGTGTTACCCGAGTTACTATCTCAGAGTGATCAATGTGACCCAAGCACCCATTGTAGCCTGCATTCTAGAGTTGCACCCAATTCACTGTGTCACCCGAGTGTCAGTATATTGCCCGAGTGGATTACTGGACCCGAGTATCAGCATTGGGATGACTTAGTTTATATTGTTTGATACTAATTAAATATGTTAAGTAGACGACTTGTGAAGGTAATTGATTTGGATAGATATATATATAAGGTACTTTGTTATCCAAATTGTTTGAGTAGCAAAAGAAGAAATATGTGAATATGAAGTGGCAGATTGATTAAAAGGATAAAATAGTAAAAGGAATAGTAGAGATTCATTTATCACATTCAGGTGACCAGTATTATCTCAAAGGATCTCATTCATAAAATCAGAGTTTCATAGCAGATCATTCACTGGTTCATCCTAACAGGTGTATCAGCAAAATCCTTAACTGGGTGGACTTAATAGTCCTTTTCAAATCTCCTAACAGAGTTGCATACTTAAATGTATTTTACAAATCCTGTCACAAGATGGACCTAATAGTCTGTATTGCTCCTAACTAGGAAGGACATCAGAAGTGGTCAATTGTAAGCTTTAATAGGCTAAATTTATACTGCAGTACTAAATCTTGTGGGTACCATCCCCACCCCAATTTTACTTTCTATTTGGAAGGTTTCTGGGTAACCAAATATTATGTCAAGTGTTGTGGATGTTTATTGCTTTTCTGTTCCATGCATGTAATTAGATTAGACAATCTAATAAAGGATAAAAGAGAATAATTTTTATTGGTTCCTGATTCACCCCNGATTCCCCCCCCCCCCCCCCCCCTCTCAGTCACCTAGCCTCAATATATTTCCAACAATTGGTATCAGAGCCTAGGTTCTCTTATCAAAAGCTTAACAACTTTAGCAAATATGAGAGGCAATAGAAATATACAGAATGGAGAAATCCATTGAAAATGAAAACATAGATCTACAAGTGGCCATGGATCAAATCAAAAAACTCAAGGAGCAGCTCTCTCATTCCTTGAAAAGAAGAAAAGATTTAGCAGTGCAAATGAATGATAAAAATTACATAGAAGAAAGAATTGAAGACTTATGCAAAGAAATAAGTTCTAAAGAAGATGATGTGGCCATTGAAGACCTACTTGCAAAGAATCTCAATTTACATGAAGAAGTGAGAAACTTGAAAAGAGAACAATAAATTCATTCAATAATAATATGTGAAGTCATGGAACAAAAGAACCAAGTAGAAAATGACAAAGATATTACACAAGAAGATAAAAGATTGCTAAGTACAAGATTAGAGGAAAAATAAAATGAAATCCATCATTTTTCACTTCAGCAAGCAGATATGATAAATCAACTCAATAGTGCAAATCAAGAAGTCATCAATCTAAGGATTGAAAATGAAAGACTGCAAAATGATCTCAATACTGAAAGGAAAACCAATGAGAGTATGATGAATTCACAAGTAAGTACAGATCAGTTGATAGAGAAAACTCAATTTAGACATCATGGACTGACTGGATTAGGTTATACTGAACAAGGTGAATCCTCACAGCAAGGAGCTCAACAAAACAAGAAACCTATATGTAATCATTGTGGTAAGTTAGGGCATACAGCAAGTAAGTGTTGGAGTAATGGAAAGTCAAAGGTTAATGTAAATTCTATAGGTAGAAAAAACATGGACATAAGGCAAGTGAATGCACTGAGAACCCTAAGTTTGAAGGAAAATGTTTCAAGTGTAATAAACAAGGTCATAAGTCTTCTGAGTGCAGAAATAAGAAATGGAACCCTGCTGAACAACTAGCTAAAGCAATTTTTGGTTGGGATTACAACACATGGAGCAGATGTTTTCATTGTGGTGAGTATGGGCATATTGGTGCAAATTGTGCAAAGACTCATCTCAGAAAAAGGAATCCTACTAAGAGATGTTATGTGTGTAAAGAACTTGGTCATCTAACAAAGAATTGCATGAACAGAGAAAAAGTGGATAGTGGTTTTCAGAAAGGAAAATCAAAAATTTCTAAAATCAGAACTCCAATGAGTCAGTAGTGGGTAAGGAATTCTCTTGAGAACCTAGACAAAGACAATGAAGGATCAAATGGCACCCAAAATAGTGAATTGGGTGGATCCACCATCTCCAAATAAATATGCAAGGAGACAACTCGAACTATGCATACAAGCCATCATACATCAATTCCAGATATGCTAGCAAGTCCAAATCTGCATATTAATGAACTAGGACACATTATGATTCTAATTCATGATCTCAGTTACAACCAAGTTACTCAGGCCTAACCAAGTTAAGTCGGGTTGAATGGTTTCAAAGATGCAAAGGTTAGTTTTTGCTGAGCTTCCGAGTAAGCTTGGGAGAACTACCTGAGCTGTCACATCTACCATGTACGGAGCATTTAATGAAAACCTATGATGAAATTTCTCATAAAGGGTAGAATCAAAGGGTTATTATTTATAGTTTACAGAGTGACTAAGAGATTATAGCGATTGCAGAGTGAATTTGTGTTTGAAAGATTTAGTTGCAGTGAAGTTTTATCAATCCTCTAAGCATTATGGCATCTTCATCCAGAAGTAAGGTTAAGAAGGGATCTGAGATATTAGTAAGGAATGTTGTCTACGAACAGCCAAAGTTTAAACTTCATCCTGCAATTACAGAGGAGATATATCTGATGGCAGCCCATTCCCAAATTCCTACAAAGTTACTGTTGATTAATGAAATCTGAGCTTTCTATTATTGCACCTTTCAACAGCTAGGCACATTGAAGATGAATCAAGCATATGAGAAACTTTGTATGGACGGTAATCTAAAGCCAGAACACAAACACCTCAAAGTCAAGGGTTTAACTCACATTTTGCATATGCCACAGAACTTTCAGATAAAGTGGATTAGGTTTGTTCTGAGCCACATTCACGACATGCATCTATGGTTGGAGAAACCAATGAAGATCACTAAAATGATGGTACACTGAGTAACAGGGTACCCAATGCTTGAAAAAACTAAAGCTACCAAAACCCTACCTCGAGATGACCTATCCAAGAAGACTCTTTCTGAATGGGATGGAAGAGGTATAAAATTGAATGAAGTCACAGACATGGAATTAAAGTTTGGTATTCATGTGATTGCACCCAATATATATAGTTCAAGCCAACCAAATAGTGTACCATGTAAGGCTATGGACTTAGCATACAAAGTGGTCAACAACAATCTTTCATTCAACCTTGCCGAGTTGCAGCTCATCCAACTGATCAAAAACATGGAGAGCATCCGGGCATCCAAAACCAATCCGTGTAAGTTTGGTTCACTCTTGGTATGCATATTCTTTTATGTTCAAAAGTTTTTCCCTTCAAAAGGCATAGTTGTTTGGAAAAAGGACATACGTATAGTCTATCAAATAAATGAATTTATAGACAAATTTGGAGATAACTTTGAAAGCATCATGGATTCTTACTTTGAAATCTTCAGAGAGAAAATATAGAATAGATACAAAATTCCAAAACAATTTGTAGAGGACTGTAAGGATGATATTTTCTTTCTAGTTTACTGTGAAAAAGTATACATTCAAGCAGTCAAGCCTAGAGTTGCATGGGTGAAACCTCTTTCATATGAGGTTAACATAGATGAGACCAGAGACATCATTGAGGCTCTTGTAAATGAACCTGTTAATCCCAAAGCACCATATTTTGGTACTTATGAAGAAGCCAAGGGTAGAATATCATTGGAGATTGAAATTCCTAAAATCTTGAAGAGAGGAAGGAAGAGAATAGAGAAGTTTGAAAATAAATATAGCAAGTCATCAGACTCTCCTCTCTCAATCACTGAAAGCAAAGAGGATGAGATAAAGGTAGAAGAAGATGAACCTAAGAAAGAAGAAGAAGAGGTAGAAGTAGAGCCTCCTAAGAAGAAGAGGTATGCCCCCAAGAAAACACCTTAAAGGCCTCTACCCCTAACTTCACTACAAGAAAACCTAGGAGATCCAAAATAAAACTGACTATGCCTGAAGATTTAGAAGAAGATATAGTCACATTCAAGAAGCCACCACCTACATTTGAGTAGAAGATTGAATAATTGAAAGGAGTTAGTGGTATGGGATCTCTCAAATCACTAAAGTATGGTTCTAGAACCAAACATGAGTAGAAGATGATTGAGGATGCATTAGTAGAGAAAATGGCAAGATGGTAGCATGATCCATTTGAATTAAAAAGCTATATGACTAAAGACATTTTAAAAGAAGTCACCATTCACTGGCACAATGCAGTTCAAATTGAAAAGGAAATCAGAATGAAAACCTTGAAGCAAGTCATGCCTACTATGACTAATAAAGAGGTAAAAGATGATATGGCTAAGTATGAGAATAATCACACTCCAAGGTTTAGAACTTTTCAAATCTTGAGAAAGAATATAGAGGAAGGTTTAGAACTTTTCAAATCTTGAGAAAGAATATAGAGGATGTTGTGCAGGCCACAACAAAGATATGGAAGTTTGTTCTTGAAATCAAGGAAGAAGTTAAGGCAGAGGAATAGAGTATAGATCCTCACGTACAGGATAAAGATGAAGAATTACCCAAGGTTCATACCATTGAAGAATCTAATGCTAAACAAATAGTAGTAGAAGTGGTGGCATCCCTGCCCCAATCACCTATTCAGAAAATCTTATCTCCGAGAAAAGAAAAAGTCACAGAGTCTACATCAAGACTAGTATGAACTGAGCATCAGGCTCTACCTACTACTGGGCCAAGCCAAATCAAGTCAAAAAAGGACACTGTGAATGTTTCAATAGTTGGTATAGATTCTGCATTTGGTGCATTGAAAGTTAATGACCTATTTCAACTGGATACTGAGATCAAGGATGATGATGGAAAAGGCAAGGAAATCATTCCTTCATCTGATCCCAAGGTCAAGAGAAAAGAAAAGGTAACAATTACTGATGATGTTGATCTTGAGGAAGATATTGTGATTCCTAATTGGGATCTTTCTAGCCTAATAGCCAAGAAAATGGACACCCTTGGTGAGCTATGGGAGAAAAGAGAAAAACAGCTGAAGCTCTGAGCTGAAAAGAAAAGGAACAGAGTGCTAGAGGACATCAAAGATATATTCCTTGATTCTCTAGAAATTGAATTCAATGAGAATTATTCTACTACGGACCAAATTTATGACATTGTTCACAAGTTCAACACATATCTTAATGGTCAGGGAAATTACTGCAGAAGGTAGAAAGGAGATTTGAGAATAAGGTTCTAGAGAATGTTGCAGGTAAGATTGCAATAGATCAAGTAAAACTAACAACAATCATTAGCTCTCAAGAAACCACAGTAAATAATGTTGTGGAATTATTATAAAGTTGAGTGATACCTCTAACTTTACCATGGAAATCAAGAACAAGGTGACAAAGATAGACAATGATTTGCAAGCAAGTGCAAACCAGTGTGCACTTGATCCAAGTTCAAGCTTAGCACATTTTGTCAAGATCAAGTATCTAGCTAATTTACATGAAGAGTTACTAAGGGAAGAAGGTAGAACAAGGGAATCCCTTACAGATATATAGAGATAACTCCTTCCACACATGGATGTCATGCAAAAACATATTGCTCATGCAAAGAAACTCATCCATGATAACAACTTTTTAGTTGTAAAGCTTATGATGGAGTTGTCACCAAAAATTCAGATTGAGTTGCACATCCTGAAGGTGTTGCAAGACAATTGGGACAACACTTTGTCTCAAATTTTGAAGGTACATTGTGACTTCCTCTCCTATTTTGGTATTACCTTGTAGATATACTTTTTGGAATTTGTGTCAAAAAGGGGGGGGGGGAAGTTAGAAAGTGTACACAAGGGGGAAAGATAGAATTTGTATATATATGAGGAAATACATGTATAGAAAAGAGAGATATACATATATAGCAGAGTTACAAAAAATAATTTTGGAAAATCAAAACAGAGTCAGTTGTAACCGAGTTACAGAACAGTTGTCAAAACCTGAGAAAGTACCCAAGCACATGGTAAGGGGGAGTTTTGACTTAGCATTTTCATCAAATATTTTGATATGATAAGTGTTTTTGGCCACTAATGCCAAAGGGGGAGATTTTAGACCTTATGGAAAGACATGTTATCGATTAGTGCCAAAACACTTAGTCACTTATATGGTTACAGTGTTGACCAAGCCAGCATCTTGAAGTGTAACCTGAGTAGTTGCAGTGTCGACCGAGCAGATAGTTCAGAACAATATCACCCAAGTCACCAGTGTTACCCAAGTTACTATCTTAGAGTGATCAATGTGACACGAGGACCCAGTGTAGCCTGAGTTCTAGAGTTTCCAATTCATTGTGTCACCCGAGTGTCAGTATATCGCCCGAGTGGATTACTGGACCCGAGTATCAGCATTAGGCTGACTTATTTCATATTGTTTGATACTAATTAAATATTTTAAGTAGTCGACTTATGAAGGTAATTGATTTGGATATATATATATAAGGTACTTTGTTATCCAAATTGTGTGAGTAGCAATAGCATAAGTAAGAGTATGGATATGTGAATTTGAAGTGGCAGATTGATTAGAAGGCTACAATAGTAAAAGGAACAACAGAGACTCATCTATCACATTTAGGTGATCAGTATTATCTCAAAGGATCTCATTCAGAAAATTAGAGTTGCATAGTAGATCATTCAATGGTTCATCCTAACAGGTGTATCAGCAAAATCCTTTAACCGGGTGGACTTAACAATCCCTTTCAAATCTCCTAACAGAGTTGCATAATTAATTGTATTGTACAAATCCTATCACAAGGTGGACCTAATAGTGCTTATTTCTCCTAATAGGGAAGACCATCAGAAGTGGTCAATTGTAAGCTTTAACTGGCTTAATTTATAATACAATACTAAATCTTGTGGGTACCATCCCCACCCCAGTTTTACTTTCTATTTGGAAGGTTTCTGGGTAACCAAATATTGCGTCAAGTGTTGTGGATGTTTATTGCTTTTCTATTCCATGCATGCAATTAGATTAGACATTCTAATAAAGTATAAAAGAGAATAAGTTTTATTGGTTCCTGATTCACCCCCCCCCCCTCCTCTTAGTCACCTAGCCTCAATATATT
>MU228200.1:158881-184879 GCA_018584345.1 Thuja plicata | reverse complement strand
AGAGCACACCCACATGCAATCTAAATAAGCACATCAAAATGAGTAGATTAGGGTGCATGTTATTTACTCATTTTTAGCTTAATCTGATGTTATTTGGTTTCTTTGTTGTTAGCTTAATCTCTTGCATATTTTTCTTGTCATGATATGTTCTAACCAGCTAATGTTTGCATGTTTGAGCTTGCTCCCAACAGATTGAAGGATTCTGTATACACAATATGCTATAAATAATTATTACAATTTCTAATATATAATATATATTATTCTATAATATATAAAATAAAAGTACTATATCATATATGTTATATTATATAATTTTAATTTTTCATTATCTTTTTATATATTATTATTTAAATTCTAACTTACATTTATAATTTATAACTATATTTTAAATTTTTACAGTTACAACTATACAATGAAATTATAATATATGCAAACATAATTTATTAAATATTATTTTTCAAATTTTATAAAAAGTTTCTTATTTAATTTTTAATCTATAATAATTTTACTTTTATTAAATAATTATTAATTAAAATATATATAATATATATAATAAAATTAAAATTAAATTTACATATATAATTATAACTATTTAGGGCAAGTGGACCATGGAAGACTAATACCATCTAAAATTATCTATGTAAAAGATATAGGCAAATATCCTTTTCAAGGTGTCTATTTTATTTAAATCACGAAAAATGAATGTACATAGATATCATTACCAAAGCGTCTATTCCATTTTAAAATGACTTTTGAAAAATTAACAAACTTATCATAACAAATGTCTATATAAAAGATGTTGAGGTGTCTATTCCATTTGAAAATAACTCTTCAAAAATTAGTATACATGTCATAATAAATATCTATAGAAAAGATGTCTCGAGCTCTTAAATAAACTAGTATGCCTTCATTAGAAACATTCTATATAAAAGATGTCAAGAGATACCATTCTTGAAGTGTCTTTTTTACTTAAATATCACAAAATAGGACTTAATAAACTAGCATACTTGTCATTAGACAAATTTATGTAAAACATATCAAAGGATATAAAAGTGTGGATTCCACTTAAATTTTAAATCTTATAAAATAATAGACACCTCAAAAAAATATCTTTAGACATTTTGAACATAGATTTTAAATAAGTATATGCTTGATTTCATATATCAAAAATTAGGCACTTGTGTTGAAAAATCGAGTTATAGCAATATCATAATTTGACACACTATACAAAATAGCTTTGTCTATCAATTGACGAGTTAAAGGGGCTCTATAGTGAATTGTACATAAGACACACCACTTGTTAAAGGGTTTGCAAATGAGATAGAAAGCTAAGTGGACTTGATCTTGGTGGACACTCCATCAATGGTTCATAAGGCACAACACTTGTTGAAGGTTTTGTAAACAATATAGAAAGCTTAGTAGGTTGGATCTTGCAAGAGACTCCATGAATGGTTCATAAGACATGACACTTGTTGAAAGTTTTGCAAATGAGACAGAAAGCTAAGTGGGCTTGATCTTGGGGGCACTGCATGCTTAAGTTAAAGTAGTACAAATGTGAGTGACCTCTTGAGAAGTCCCAATGCTTCACCTCTATGAGCATTACCTAGATGTAATGCATGTTAAGTGGACTCATTATCGTGAGAGATAGATTATTGTGAACTTCTACTCATGAAATATAGATCTAGTTTGACTCAAAACCCACATAATTAAATCTACTCTATGAATCAATAAGTTTGACTAAAAAACCACATAATTGACTCTCGATAATAAATTTGATATTTTGCATAAAATAACTACTCCTTATACCTCTTATCCATTGATTAATTAAAAACCCAAATAAACTTTATTTTTAAAAAGCTGAACTCTACATTACATAGTGACAAACAATCACCACCAACCTTTAATTATTGAAGCTTTTGACATTTAGTAATGGCCACTCTTGAGGTTTCACATGTACCAATGGGATGTGAAGTCTTGACCATCCCTGTCAAAAAAATAATGGGTAATCACAATATATTAAGGAGATTCCGTTTGTATTAGGTTAACCGGTGATCAAACCTTGGGTGAGGCGGTTCATTGATTAGGTTAAGAAGTTGTATAAAGATAGATGGGTATTTGTGGGAGCCATGAATACATTTTGCAGCAGTGAAATGAATGTTGTTAAGAGGTTGGAATAGGGAAGGGAAGGTCAGGCAAGGCCGACAGAGGAAAGTGATGGATACCATGATGAGACATAATTGAATGGAGTGGAGTGGGCGACGAATGATTACAAATGCTTCTTGTTCTTCTTGTTGGGATTATTTGAAACACCAAGTACGCTTTTAAGTGGGAGGTGGAGAAATAGGTATAGAGCAAGGAAAAAAGAAAGGCCTTGTCGGAGCAATTTGATTGGTTTTCCTTGTTTCTTCCTCTGCTTCTGCTGTTTCTTCTTCTTGCCCTTTTTATGAGAGATAATATGGAGGAGGATCCCCAACAAGATTGCAGCAGTAATCATGTTTGCAGCAATGGGGATTTGGATTTTGAGCAAGTTTGCAGGAAGAGCAAGTTTAAGAGAATTTGTGTGTTTTGTGGGAGTAGATCAGGGTACAAAACAGTTTTCAGCCAGGCTGCCCTTGATCTGAGCAAGGAATTGGTACAGAAATAAGTATATGCATAGTGTTTGTGTATTTGTGGGTATATATGCATACTTGATTTTGTTCATGTCTTTGTAAACTAGTGGCTCTTTTGCTTAGATGGTGAGCTTTGTTTTCTGAGGGAGGGGAATGGGTGCAGAGTTCATTGTTAAGGGATTTGTGGGCATGAAATGTTCACATAAAAGAGGGAAGAAAAAGCCTCTGTTATCCATGTAGGTTATGTTACTGTCATAGGACATGAAGGTGTTGGTAGTGTACATATATTTGATTGTGTGTGGGGATTTGAAGAGTTTGATTGTGTGTGGGGTTTCGAAGAGTATGATGATGCTTTGCTTGTGTTGGAACATGCTTGTCCTGCTAAAACTCAATGTCATGCCTGTAGAATCAAATTAGACCTACCTTAAACTTGTTCTTGTCAATTCATCTGTTAGTATCTCAGACCCCTTCTTTCAATTTAGTACCCTTCAAGCTCTTGGTGCTTGTTAACCATGTTATATATACAATTCAAAGGGATTAATTGTATAGTTAGTACCCAATTACCCAGTTAGTTTTTGTCTACCAATGTTTAGTCCGCTGAATGAACATCTTATCTCAATGAGAGATCTTAGGTTCGACTTCTAACTGGCCCACGAAAAGTTTAACAGCTCATTGCATTAAAGGATGCTCATAAGGAGGAAGTGGGTTTCATTGTCAGCCAGAGACTCTCACTCAACATGTTAAATGTGTAGAATATTTGACATTCCAGTTAACCTTTTAATGGGATGTAAACATAAACAGTACATGTACTGTTAGCACGTTGTTTGTTATTTGTAGTTTTGGATGTCCTATTGATAAACATCATACCAGATATTTTAACTTTTCTGTCAGTAATAAAGTTTTATTAGCTTCGAATTCATTACATTAGGTGGTGAAATATACCCTTATATATCTATTGTTTTCCTCTAAATTTCTTCTGGTTCTGGGACTTCTGGGAGACCAATGAGAGAAGTACTATTCATATAAGCTTACATGGGTAATCCTCTGTGTATGATTAACTGTAACTTGCATTAAGATTCTGGGAACCTAGTGAAAAATGTTTGATTTTTCAAGCTGTGCATGTTGTCTTCTCACTTATTGGAATTCAGATTCTAATTAGGTGTTTTTGTATTGAGATGATTTCATCATATTTAGGAGAAATTGTTGAATTGGTAAAGTGAGTTTTCAGTTCTATTGAATTGATGTATTTCATGGGTGCAGGTAGAGAGGAAACTTGACCTGGTGTATGGCGGAGGAAGTGTGGGACTAATGGGCTTGATTTCTCAGGCTGTTCATAATGGTGGCTGCCATGTTCTTGGGTATAGAGTTATTTCCTTAAATTTTCATATTTGTGTCATTGAAGACTAGACTGCAAGGGCCTTAAGTTTTCTAGCTAATCATTCATTTTTTAAGGTTCTGATATCTTCTTTCTTGTTGCTTTGTTATTGGTGTTTTGGAAGTATTATTCCACAAGCTCTGCTGCCTCACAAGGTACCATTACTTCCACTCTTCAATACAAATTGTGCTTTGGGTCTCATTCTGTTGCCATCTGTACAGAAAGCTGATGTCTGATATTTGGTAGCTTGAAGTTAGTCAGATTTGTAAGATAAGATGATTTTGGTTGTTTATATTTACTTTGTGTCCTTTTCATTTGCAAGCTTAAATGGTGTAAATTCGTTGCAGATATCTGGAGATGCAGTTGGTGAAGTAATGGCAGTTGCATCCATGCATGAAAGGAAGGCTGAAATGGCTCGTCAAGCAGATGCCTTCATTGCCCTACCTGGTATCTGTTGTTAATTTAATCATTCTAACTTCAGAAAGTTGCAATTTGCATCATTATTAGATGATATTTTAACCCTTTTAGCTTGCCCTTTAAGATAGGTGGTTATGGCACAATGGAGGAGCTATTGGAGATGATCACATGGTCACAGCTTGGAATTCATGATAAGCCGGTATTTTTTCAACACCACTACAACACCATCATTATAGTTCACATGAAATTTATGGTACAGTTAAATTTTTGTTTGCCAGTGAAGTTTAAGGGACCCAAAAACTTTCTAAAGATTTTGGATCTACCTACAGGTTGGTCTGCTGAATGTGGATGGGTATTACGATTCCTTGCTTGCCTTGTTCAATAAAGGTGTGGAAGAAGGATTTATCAAGCCATCTGCTTTGAATATTGTTGTTTCTGCTACAACAGCTAAGGAACTTATACAACGGATGGAAGTAAGACCTTGCAGATCTATTTTCAAATTTGTATGTCTGTATAATGTTTAGTAATGTTTATATACTTAGTTTGAATTGTTTCTGAATTGAATTCGATTATATGATTTTTTTTTTATATATTATTTATTATAAGAAAGAAAAATCATAAAAACATAAAATTTGATTGAAACAGTCAAATCTAAAAGCCATTCAAACTATGGTTTACATACTTGTCTATATAATCTTTGAAGTTTAAACACGCTTAAGTTTTGATATGAATTCTATATTTCGCAGGATTATGCTCCAATTCATGATTGTGTGGCACCCAAACAAAGCTGGGAAATAGACCAACGGCTCGGTTCAACCACCATTGCTTCTGAAAACCCTTGAATTTATTTTCTTTCACATATTGTGCAGTGATCATTACAATAGCATCATTTGTACAGAAATTTGTCAACTTCATTTACAAAAGATGTCAATGAAAGAAATTTTCTTATTGGCCCAGATCTTCTCTCTTATCTATGTATGCTAATCTATGCTAATCTGGCAAAAATAATACATTCTATTTCACAGGCAGTTTGGACATGGTTTTTTTTTTGTTTTTTTTAACAAAGGAAAGTCATAGAAGATTATTTTTAAACATTAAAGATTCAATGATTAAGAATGTATGATGAAGAATATCCATGAAAAAATGTACACAATCAAATTAAAAACAATTGTATACACTATTTCATTAACAAGGTATATTGGACATGTTTTTCTGCATCAAATTAAAGTCATACAGTTTAAATGATAATAACTTTTAAACATTAACAATCCAACAGTTAGAATGTGTGATGGAAATGTGGACTAAAAAAATATACACAGCTGAAATTAAAAACAATCATATTCTATTTCATAAACTACACATATTACACTTGTTGTTCTGCACAATTTACAGTTAAGAATGTGATGAGAAATATAATTATCAAACATACACAGTCTAAATTAAGAACAATCATATACTAATTCATAAACTAGACATATGAAACATATTTTTCTGCAACATAGAAAAGTCCTACAGTTTAATGACAATTATTCTTAAATCTTAACAGTTCAGCAATTAAGAATGTGTAATTAGAAATGCCAATTAAAAAAAAAAAATAGTAACAATTATAAACTATTTCATAAACTGTGAAAAACTTAAACCAATCTTTTACTAATAAAAATACCAGAGCATAGACACACAAAATCATGTTTGAGACAAATCATGGGTATTCCATATAATATCATGGGTAATCTCCAAAAAAACATTGGCTAACATGAAATCATGGGTACTCCATATAATATATCATGTTCCGTGAAAAATCCTCGAGACCCACAAATTCACAATGTATAATCATAAGCGACATAAACACAAGAAACCCTCGATAGATTCTCTGCACATGCTAGTTGCTCTGATTGAGGAGTACGAATATATATAAACATGGTGATAGAGATTAACATCAGTAAATACAGGACAAACCAGCCTAATGAATATTACACAGAATACCTATGTCTGTCTCTTTTACAACGGTCTTTTTTTCATCAGATTTTGTGAAATGGGTGGGACTGTGTATACGTCAGATTGTGTTTAGTGTCAGGAAGGGATCCAAGTCTCAAAGATGTGGCCGTAAAATATATGATAATGTAGAAGTTTCAGGAAACTCAAACGTAACTTCCATTGTATGCTTCACCACCAAAAACTTTGTGGGGTCATCTCAGTAGTGTTTGAAAGTGCTAAGCTGATGAATTGGTGGATTGGGAATGATTGCACGGACATGATAATTAGGCAGAGATGGAGAAAGAGATAGGGAATGGTTATAAAGTGTGTTGGGTTATAGACCATACGTTGTTGCAGTTCTACTTTTGTGGTTACACTATGTCAAGGGAATAGGAGGATTGTCTGTGACAAAGTACAAATATATACGACGTTCTCTCGTGAAATCTGCATTCAAGCATGGGCTCTCCTCTCTAGAATTCTGTCATTTTGTCCGCCCTTGTACTCATGGGAATCAAATGGCAGAAATCAAGAGAAAGGAAGACCCATTTGACAGAGGGGTCTTTTCATATTGACCATAAATCACTACCTATTATTGCCATAGCCCATAGGTAGCCTGCAATGCAAGTGTTTCAGTTGTGTCATTGTATGCCCATTTATAAATTTAATTCATATTGGTATCCATTATTAACAATTACAACTATAAATCCATGTAAATTTGGGTTGTCGTTATCTTGAATTAGAAGGTATTATATGATGTTTGTTATTCTCCCAATAATGGTACAAAATGAGAGAGACAAAAAAAATTGAGAAAAAATACAAATGTTGAAAACACACAGTTTTTCACCAAATTTTTTGTAGTTTTACAGTAGAGGGGATGCAGATCATGAAGATCAATTACTGATTTTGTTGTAAAAATCTGTTGTGTTTTCCACGGAATGTCATTTTGCATGAGTATATGTATTGTGTGTGTGTGTGTTTTAATATATTTTGACTCAAACTCATGCTAACTACAAGTGGATATTTACAAACTTAACTTCTAGAGTACCATTGTTAACAACTAGATAATTTCTTTGTGCTAGTTGTCACCTTCAATATAAAACAAATCAATTTAAGGGTAAAAGCTTCACACTCGCAAGTGGGGAGCACAAAAATCTGAACTGACATAGAGAAAGAGAATGGACATGATGAACACAAAAAGGACTAGGCAAGGATATCTAGAAGAAACATGAACGAATATGTATTAGATGTTTAATCATATCAAATTATGATATTGATATTAGGATTGAACTGTGTAGTTTTTGAGTCAAACTAATTGACCCATGTAGGTAGTGATTCACAAGAATTTGTCAAGCTCATGAGAATGAATGATACACTTAACACTCATTTATTTATTGGGCCTTCATGAAAGGTCCAATACTTCACCTTTGTAAGTGTCGCATAAATGCAATGGGTGCTAAGTGTACAATTCATTCTCATGAGAGATGGATTCTTGTGAACCACTACTCATGAAACATGGGTTAATGAGTTTGACTCAAAAACTAAACAGTTGAATCTTGATAGCAATACCATAAATAAATGTGTAAAATGATTATAATTGTCATGAGAGTTGTAATTTAAAATACAATTTCAAATGAATTTAAGTAATTTGTTGGAGGAAAATCAATTTGAGGCGTCTTGAAATACAAGATATTTACAAATTTCATTTCTTGATGAACATAAAAAAAAATTAAAGTGGGTAAAAATATTTTTCAAAACATGGATGTTTTTATGTTTTATATAGCTCCTTCCAATTGTGAAATTGGCATGCTCATGTCATTTCCCATTTATTCATATTTGAAGGAAATGCCTTGAGATTTGTATGTAATGGCAAATGACATGATCTCGTATAAAGTTGGGTTCATTCCATTATTATTTTATCCACACACACACGTCCTTGTACACTTAGTCTTACCCTATCCTTTAATACACTCTTATAAATTTGTATTATCATCCCACTTAACACATTTGCCTATGTGCCTATCTTTATCTAATTGTGACCTTATGTTAACCATTTTCCCACACTTCAATACTAAATACATGATCATAGAGGTGACCACAAAATTGTACCCTTCTATCTTAAAATTTAAATTTGGTGAACTAACTCCATAAACCTCTCACCTCAAACATGTTGAACAACCCTAGATAACTGAGAGGGGGCAGGGGGTGGGAGGTGGCGGGGGTGAATTAGTTATCCCAAAATATTTTAAACTTTAATTGATCCAGTAGAAATAATTATTCAATCAGATAACTAAAACAGAATTGAAAGCACATAAGAACGCTAGATTTACGTAGAAAATACATGATGGGAAAAACCACGGAGAACACTAATTCTCAATTATAAAAACACTAGTTAGGGTGACACCAGTTAAGGTGATTTTTACAATAGAATCTTGTTGCCAAAATGCCCACTATCGGTAGGGCTAACTGCCTAGAATACAAAAATAAATGATTATAAAAAAATATTATAAACAAAATATGAATTGATGGAGTTGCATCTGTACATGGATGAATTCAGCGCCGGTTAAGAGCATAGTAACTATCTGCAATAGATCTGGTTAGGAATTTTATGCTCACCTTCACACAGCCTCACACTTCACATATGTTATCCACACACCATATCTAGAACCAAAAAGATATTCTATATATGCCTGTAGAATAATAGTCAACCTAGCAAACATGACGACTTGAGAAACAATCTTGAAATATTCATCAAATCTTAGCACACTAGCCTCAGACCCAAAAGATAGGTCGTGCATTTGGGTAAGTGCACAAAGATGCAGGATCAAAAAGGGGGTATAAGATGCCACTTTTTCTGAAATCAGCAAATCTGAACTTCGACCAAAAATTGAAGATACTTAGACTCAAAATTTGAAGATGCGACAAGAACAAGAGTTGTAGTACTCCAAATCTAGTTTCTAAACTACTAATTTATTTTGAAAATGGTGGAGATTAAGGCCCTCAAAAAGGGGGAGAACAAAAAGTGGTTCTATTTTTTGTAAAAAAAACATAACATTGCGTTTAGCGTGCTCCCCTAAAATGTTAACTTTTTTTTGACTTTTTGTAATCACTCTACTGAGAAGTTAGCTAACACCACATAGTTTATCCTAGATTTTTATGCTAATTTTTTGATGAGCATATGATTTTTTACAAATTTGAGACATCTTGAAAAATGTGAAATATGAGTGTGCTCCCCCTAGAAGTCATTGAAAACTAATTGAAAATAAAAACTTTTTTTAAAGTGTGTAGAATGGAGTCTAGTTTCCAAAAAAGTAACTTGTTTTAAAATCCGATAAACGAACCAAAATCTATGCCCAAAATAGTACTAATTATTTTTTGACAAAAATTAGACATACTTACAAAAGAAATTAGGGATGAAAAGCTTAACATAGTCAGAATTAAAAAAAAATTATATGGATATATAGCTAACAAAGAGCTTTATTAGATCTTGTTGTCTGATTTTGTTGTTGTTGAGCCACGCGCAAACCTAACAGGGAGCACACATGAAAAATGTGATTATTTTGCATATTTGCTGGAAAACAAGTCTCATACCTATTTGAATTGTCCAAGCCTTTGGGTTGGATTCCCAAGGTAAATCTAAGCCTTAGGCTTGGTGGTTCCCAATGCAGTTAAAAAGGTGCATGCCCTATATGGCGTACGACCTACATGGCATGCACTGTATATGGTGTATGCCCTATATGGCGTGTGTTATACATATGTAAAAATATTGTGCAATGTTGCATATTTCACATATATCACATTGTTGTGCTATTTGACATATGGCGTGCGCCATATATGGAGTACGCCAAATGTGAAATATGCAACAATATAATATTACACCTCTCTCTCTCATCTCCTCTCTCTCCCTCCACCCTTTTCATCCCCTCTCTCTCTCTCTCCCTAATCCCCACTCTCTCATCCCCCCTCTCTTTGTCTCCCTCTCCTAAGGGGTTGTAATGGGTCCTAAGATGTCCTAGGATACATTAATTTATGGTAATGGGTCCTAAGGGGTTGTAAGAGGTCTTAAGGGATCCTAGAATACATTAATGTATCCTAGGACCCATTATGACCCATTACGACCCCTTCATACCCCTTACCATACATTAGTAAGGGGTCGTAAGAGGTTGTAAGGGGTTTTAAGATACATTAGTGTATCCTAGGACCCCTTAAGACCCCTTAGGAAGGGTAGTAAGGGGTCGGGGGATACATTCAATGTATCGTAGGACCCCTTATGACCCCTTACCATATATTGATGTATGGTATGTTAGGAATAACAGTCCACATGACAACAGAGAGGGGGGGGTGAATCAGTTTTCGTATAGATTATTAAACTTTAAACTTTACAAATCAAAATTGCAGTGCAAATGATAACACAGTAAATGCCAACACCAAAACACAATATTTGTTGTCGAGGAAACCATGTTAAAGGTAAAACCCCGGTGGGAATTAACACCCACAAAATGATGTAATGAGAGTATAGTATGCATGTTAGGATCTTATTACAACATTACAGTACACAGTCCCTGTTAGGAGACAGACCCTGTTAAGAGTCAAAAGAAATAGTAGGCTCACTGCCCAGGCACACTGCCCAAAGAAGGTTAAAACCACCCTCAACGATTTACAATCTGAACAAGTGTATAAAGCAAATACATAATCCAGTGAACTATCTAATAGAAATTGTCTTTGCTTGGTCAGTTCCGATGAAGTATTGTTCTCATAACTCTGCTCTACATCGAGTAGTCAAACAAGCCTTGCAGCTTCCACAATTCTTTGCTCTTTTCTAATCTCCACCACACCTTTCCAAAAGGAAAGATCACTCGTATATACCTTCTTACAATAAATCTTTAGGTCGGCCAGTTAAGCTTTCCTAATACATAATTGATCAATTAGGTCGGCCAATCAAGGCTTTCCAATATACAAATAATTATATAACCTCTTGCTAAGATACACAAGGTTCCTATAACAAGTATACATCAAATATAATTCATCACTTATGCCTCCAAATCCACAATCCATGCTCATAGTTCATTTTACACACTACATGTCTGAAGTCAGCCACCAAATAGGTCTTCTCCAGAATACACGCCACAGCTGACATCACCAGTAACCAAACACCAATCGATCTCAACCCATTATTCCAACATGTGTCAATTTTCCATAAGTAAGCTTGCATCATCTGAAATATCTTTTCCAAAAAGATATGCCCCAAACTCAGAGACCTGCTCTGTCCATTATCACAGTTATAGTCTAGAAAACCAGTTTCACCAAAACAACTGTAATATCCACAATATGAATTATGAAGCCAAGTGACCTTAGGAGTAAGGTAAACACACATCCTTCTGCATATATCTAACTTCGATCAATTCGAATCATTTGTACAGTATCCGTACACTTCTTCCAATCAAGTAACCAGTTTATCTTCTCCACAGAAATATATGTTGACATTAGTGACAAAATATGAATATCAACAGCATGACTAGTGCCCAAAAATGATATCATCCAACAATCTCCCCCTTTGGCATTGATGGCAACATATGGGAAAATCCATATGCATCAACCCAAAAGTACTCTCTCTCAATACAATCTTCTCAATATCCTCAACACAAATCTCCCAAAACAATAGGGATTTTCACATATTCCTTCCCCCTTTGGCAGGAATGGCAAAGGGTGCCATAACTCATCTATATTCTTCTGTAAGGTGTAGCTTTTTCAAATCTTCATGTCCAATCATCCAAGTGCAAGATCACCCAAATGTGCTCCATGGTATTATCCTGCGATCACTCCCCCTGAGGAGTAGATCCATACATCAAGTCCAGAAAGTAATATAGCTCTGAGAACCATTGGACTGATGCATGTCTGCATCAA
The DNA here is from genome assembly GCA_018584345.1 of Thuja plicata. NCBI lineage: Eukaryota > Viridiplantae > Streptophyta > Pinopsida > Cupressales > Cupressaceae > Thuja > Thuja plicata. The sequence continues at coordinate 172,603 of MU228200.1, read as the reverse complement.
CTAATTACCACTAGGAGGGGCCATTACCCCAAGCTTGCTTCTGAGATATTCAAAAGCATATTTTGGCAAAGGTTTAGTAAATATATCTGCTATCTTTTCCTTTGTGCTAATGTATTCCAGTTTAATTTCCTTCTCTGCTACGTTCTCCCTCAAGAAATGATAATTAATGGAAATATGCTTTGTCTTTGAATGCATCACAGGATTCTTCGACATGTTTACTGTGCTGGTGTTATCACAGTGGATAACCACTGGTTCTTCAAAAACTATCCCAATGTCCTTCAACATTTGTTTCATCCAAACAACTTGTGTACAATTTATTGCAGCAGCAACATACTCTAACTCAACAGTAGATTGAGCAATACAGTTCTTCTTACTCAACCAAGAAACCATCCTTTCCCCAAGGAAAAATGCACCGCCACTTGTACTTTTTCTATCATCTATATTTCCTGCCCAATCAGCATCAGTATAAGCTTGTAAAGTAAAATCTTTAGATTTTTCATACCACAATCCATATTCTATTGTTCCTTTCAACTATCTGAAAATTATTTGTACAGCAGCAAAGTGTGTCTCTTTAGGATCTGCCTGATATCTAGCCACAATTCCAACTGCATTGGTAATATCTGGTCTAGTGTGAGTTAGATATTGTAGACCTCCAATCATCGATCTGTACTTGGTCTGTGCAACACTTTGAGTCTCATCATTATTTGTCAATTTGTGTCCAGTCACCATCGGTCTCCCAACATGTTTATAATCTTCCATTCCAAACTTCTTCAGCATTTCCTTAAGATACTTGGTCTGAGATATAAAAATGCCTTTCTTACTCTGATTAATTTGCAACCCACAAAAAAATTTCATCTCCCCAATCATTGACATTTCAAACTCATTCTCCATTTCTTTAGAAAATTTCTTACTCATTTTATCAATGCCTCCAAAAATGATATCATCAACAACAACTTCTATAATTAAGATTCCATCTTCATCAGTTCTTAAATACAAATTACTGTCTGCATTACCTTTTCTAAAACCAAGACGAAGTATATATTTGTCTAGTCTTGCATACCATGCCCTTGGTGCTTGTTTCAGTCCATGCAGTGCCTTCTTTAGTTTGCAAACCATGTTTTCATCATCTAACAAAGGAAAACCATCAGGTTGCTCAATGTACACTTCTTCTTCTAGATCACCATTCAAGAATGTTGACTTCACATCCATCTGATATACTTTAAAGTCTTTATGTGCAGCATAAGCAATAAATAATCTCACAGCTTCCAATCTAGCAACAGGAGCAAATGTTTCTTCATAGTCTATGCCTTCTTGTTGTGAGTAGCCTTTACATACTAGTCTTGCCTTGTTTCTTACCATTGTTCCTTCCTCATCCATTTTGTTTCTAAAAACCCATTTAGTACCAAACACATTTTTATTCTTAGGTCTTGGAACCAGTTCCCAAGTATTGTTTTTCTTTATCTGATCAAGTTCTTCTTCCATAGCTTTAGTCTAAGATTCATCTCTACATGCTTCATCAGTAGTCTTTGGTTCAACTTAAGAAATCAAGCAAATCTCATCTTTAGCTTTAGATCTAATCATCATCCCTTTGTTTGCATCACCAATAATTTGATCTTCAGGATGGTTCCTCTTGACATACCTTGGTGTTTTCAATGTCTCAGTAGCTTCATTTTTTTGTTCTTCAATCTCATTCTGGATCATCAAGGGTTCTTCAGGTTCAGCAGCAACCTCTTTTGTTTCTGTTATCTGACCACAATCATATATCCTTTCATAAATCTAAAACTTTTCATCTATCTTCACATTGGCGCTTTTAATCAGTTTTCTCAATCTCGAATTGAAACATTTATATGCTTTACTCTTAGTGGAATAACCAATAAAGATTCCTTCACTTCTAGCATCAAACTTGCCTATCTTATCATCTCTCTTGATATAACATTTACTACCAAATATTGTGAAATATTTTACAGTAGGTGTATGATCAAACCATAATTCATAGGGTGTTTACTTGTACCTTCTTTGATCTGAATTCTGTTCAAGGTGTACACAACAGTTCCAACTTCTTCTCTCCAGTGAACATGTGACACATTTCCTTCCAACGACATAGTTCTAGCAGCATCTAATATAGTTTTTTTTCTTCGCTTTGCTATCCCATTCTGTTGTGGAGTTCTAGGAGTTGATGTCTGTCTGTATATTCCATGCTCTTCACAATATGAATTGAATAAGTCTGATGTGAATTCTCCACCTCCATCTGATCTCAAACATTTTATCTTCAAACCATATTCATTCTCAACTTTTGCTTTAAATAACTTGAACTTGTCGAATGCTTCAAATTTCTCTCTTAGGTCTGTAACCCACATCATTCTAGAAAAGTCATCAACAAAAAGTATAAAGTACCTTTCACCATAGTATGACCTTGTTCTTGTAGGACCACACAGATCTGTATGCACCAGATCCAACTTCCCTTTTGTTGAATACACTTTTCTCTTGAAAGTGCTTCTAGTCTGTTTCCCCATAAGAGAGTATCACTTCTATATCAATGATGAGTGTACTCATTCATCAGAGTTTGTGCAAGGATGCTTTACAATTTTCTATGACAGTTTAAGGGAAAGAGATATAAGATACAACCAACACATAATATGGTCGGACAATTGCACCACACAATTCAAGAATGCAAGGATGTTCTACTGGTTGACTAAGATGCATGTGAAAAGTGATGTGCAACATTTTTGGAATTTCACTGAGGCATGGCATGGAAAGGGAGAGCATGATGGTGTGGGAGCATGTGTGAAAAGAGCTCTTACCAGAGAAGAATTGAAGTATGATGGTGGTTGAATGTTAATAGATTCATAAACAATTGTGAAATAGTGTAACTCTACGATGGGACCAGGTAATGTAGGTAATTCTATGGTTTGTAGATATTTTTGGTTAATATGTGAAGCTAACATTGAAAACTATGTAGATTGTTGTACACTTGCAGCATCAAGTGACGTGCATTCATTTAGAAGTTCAAATGCAATATCATTAGCTATTTATAATAGACAGATTGCATGCTTTTACTCTTCGTGTATGCATTTTGTGTGGGATGAATGTGAATCAAGAGAGTGGGTTGACCAATAGTCTTTTAGACCTTTGAAAACCCTAGATACATATCAACTTCCTAGAGCACTACAACTGAACCAGATTGAAGCATCAATAGATTTTGACCATGTATCTAACCTAGTTGAGCTAGGTAATTTCTCAATTTAATACTTAGGTAAAATCAATTTTAGGCTCAATTTATCAGTGCTTTATGTTGATTTTGGTATTAACTTATATCCTTTTATTAAATGCAGTTCATGTATATGTAGTTATTGCAGGCAAGAACAATGCAGAAGGAACATATTACTTTTTGTCTTGTTGTATTGAGGCCAAAAAAAAATTGACAACTATAGTCATTGATGGAGAGGGTATTGAGTACCCAATAGGATCTGTTGTTGTGACGGGGACATGGCTTAGAAGGTGCCATTGTTGTGTCAAGTTGTATTAAGACCTCTTAAACTCGTCTTATTACACTTTGCATTGATTTTGGTATTAACTTATCCTTCTACAAAATGCAGGTACCCTATAAAAAATTCTAATCACTGGTTGTTTGAGGACTTTGAGACACAGACATTTTCTTCATTACTCGAACCGTGTTGTTGCAAAAAATATTCAATTGATTAAATATCGTGGTAGACCTCTTAACAAGAATTTGTGGAAAGTTCATGAATCTGACCACGAGGCAATACTTGACACAATAAGGGTTAGAGGTGATCCAAAAGGTTCACTTGATTGATTATGGGCCATGTAGAAGAATGATTCTACAATATGGTAGAATAGTTTTGACAATTTTGTATATATCTTTTGTGAAATGTTGTAACTTCACTTTTTTGGAGGTGCTCTATGTACATATTTAGAGGCCAAATTTTGTATATAAAAATAGTAATGAGCTGTAATGTGCATATTTAAATGCCAAATTTTGTATATATAAATGCCTATGAGTTGTCATGTGCATATTAGATGCCAAATTTTGTATATAAAAGTGGTCATGGGGCTGATTTGCAAATATTGAGAGGACAAATTATGTATATTGTATTGTGTACCATTTGATTATAAATATATATTGAATTTTTTATCGATACATTTATATATCCTAATGTGTAACATTTGATTATAAACACATATAGAATTTTGTATCATTACATGTGTGGATTTTGTATCATTAAATGTAGGGATTTGTATCATACCATTCATGATGTAATAAAATACAAAAAAATGTTAATTATGATGTAATAAAGTGCAAAAAATGTTAATTATGTATCATACCTTGGACTATAGATGGCTACACTTTGCTAGAAAATGAATAGATGTAGTTGCAATCCCATGCTCATCAATCCCAGGTTTTCTATATCGTCCTTTGTATATTGAATACATGTAGCTCCAATCCAATGTTCATAGATGGTGAATTTCATATGCAAGGTGTTTGAGTGATTGATATTTCAAACTGTTCATCGTGGCCTTGAACTTTCTGCGCCATTAGCTCCGGTTAGTTGGGTAAACCCCAAGAACAACAGTGTTTTTCCCACACAGTCGGTCGAATGTTGGGAACCACGCCAGACCGAGGTGTCCCTATGGTGCACTAAGCACCATTGGGAAGCAATATTTCAAGGCCTGTATCTCGAAGCTCGTGTGAGGTATCAGCAAACCTTTAGGTGCTACAATACTATGCTATGGAGGCCTACAATAACCTATCTTGGTTTTGGGAAATTCAACTTTTTTTTAATTTGGAAATGCAATCTTAGTTTATGTCAAAAGTTGTAGTGTGGCTCAGTTGAAACGAGCAACGCTATGTATCTTTCAAACCGTTCATCGTGGCCTCAAACTATCTATGCTATTAGTTCCAGTTGGCCAAGTAAACCCCAAGAACAACCTTGTTTCACCTACGCAAGCGCTCGAACGTTGGGAACCATGTCGAACCGAAGTGTCCCTAAGGTGCACTAAGCACCATTGGGTAGCAATCTTTCAAGACCCATATCTCAGAGCTCGTGCAGGGTATCAAAAAATGTTAGGTGCTACAAGACGGTACTACAGAGGCCTACAATAACCTATCTTATTTTTGGAAGATTCAACTTCATTTTAATTTGGCAATGCAATCTCAGTTTATGTCAAAACTTGCAGTGTGGCTCAGCTGAAACAAGAAACACTGTGTATCTTTCAAACCATTCGGTGTGGCCTCAAACCATCTACCCCATTAAATCTAGTTGGTCAATTAAACCCCAAGAATAACCTTGTTTCTCCCATGCAGTCACTCAAACATTGGGAACTACGCCAGACCGAAGTGTCCCTAAGGTGCACTAAGCACCATTAGGCAACGATCTTTTGAGGCCCATATCTTAGAGCTCATGTGAGGTATCAGAAAACTGTTTGGTGCTATGAGATCATGTTATGGATGCCTACAATAACCTATCTCAATTTTGGGAGATTCAACTTTATTTTAATTTGGCAATGCAATCTCAGTTTATGTCAAAACTTAAAGTGTGGCTCAGTTGAAAAGAGCAACACTGCGTATCTTTCAAACTGTTCATCGTGGCCTCAAATTGTCTATGCTTTTAGCTTTGGTTGATCGGGTAAACCCCAAGAACAACCTTGTTTCACCCACGCAATCGCTCAAACATTGGGAACTACGCCAAACCAAAGTGTCCCTAAGGTGCACTAAGCACCATTAGGTGGAAAGATGTACAATAGTGTTATCTTTCGTTTGGATTGGTTGCAGATCTCCATGCATACTTTGGCTTGTGTTAGGAAAGACACAAAACATTTTTCCTATCTCAGTCCATGATTGACAATGAATTGGAGTTGTGGCAAGGGTATGAATGTCAAGTAGTAGCCTTGGAAGGGTGGTGAAGGTGTAGTGGGGTGTGTGGGAGAACAATATAAATGTTCAAACTCATGGTGTGGGAGAAGAATATAAATGTTCCAACTATCCTATGGTTTCTTATTTTTCATTGTAAACAATGTTAAGACAACATGGTCTTATGTTGTTTCCTATGGTGAATGGGGGGGTTAAGATTTGTGTTTTGACTATGGAAGAGTGAGTCATTGATGTGCCCTTTAGTACCCTTGGGTTGGTGTGTGCCTAATTGGAATTGGGAGTTGTGTCTACAAGTAACTAGGAGTCCTAATTAGGTAAGGACTTGTGGAAGTAATATTTTGTGACTTGGTGTGATTCAAGGGTTGGATGATCTCAAGATGGAATTGGGCAAGATGAGTACACCTAAGGTGATGCGTGTTGGTGGTTTTATGGGATTTGGGAGTAGGAGTGAGTCTTTGGGGTATTGAAGCAACTCAAGGGGCTAGTAGCCTAGTAAGGGCTTGGGGGTTTTTTACCTATTCAATAGGTGAGTTGGGAGGAAGATCTCCCTAATAGGTTGAGATTGGTGGATGCTCAACAAGCTCAAGCCTCCATACAATCAATGCATCTAAAACAGTGAAAAAATACTACTTTGGACTGTGACTATGATAGTGATTGTGATTTAAATAGTGATCCATGCCTATGAGTGACTTTTCAACTTCCTTTTTCAAGATTTTTCCCTCTTTTTTCAAATTTTTACAAAAAAACATTGCTTGACACTACATTTTAGCAACTTTTACATCTTGATGCCTAAAGGCTTACAAATTGGGGAAATAATATAAAATGGTCAAAAGTGACCTTAGAAACCATTATTAAGCTAAATCTAATCAAAATTTCATAATTGCCTATTTGAGGCTAATCATGACATACACACAATGAACAATTTTGATCACATTTCAATTACAAATAACTAAGTTTTGATGTACAAAGATAAGCATGCAATGAACAAATTGGATCGAATATCAACTTTCATATATATCAAAATGAACAGTAATCATGTACATATACAAAAATAGCATCAATGTCAAGTCAATAATAGAGCTAAAAAAATGTGGCATGTGTCATGTCGAGGTTAGCATATACAATAAAAATGTTGAATATATACATAAATTGGTCCTTCAACGACCACAAATAGAACTATATGTCTCTATCAATATCTATGATTGTGGTGGATCATAAAAATTGATTCTCTTCGAAGCAGTACGTGACTCTGTATGTGGCTGCACAAGGACAATCTAAATGTTGAATCATATATATTTTCTTAATATAACATCAAAAAACTAAATACTGGACTATAAATTGTTTGCAGTTGAAATGTTGATTACCTCGTCTCTTTCTTTTGCACTTGGAAAAGGTTGAGGATCTATGGGAAGTCCTGAAGGGGGTTGTAATAGGTAAAAAACACAAATACATGTTAATAACATATATCTCAAAAAACACTAAATAACTAAAAATGCATGGACTAAAAAACAAATGCATACAAGAGTCTCAAATGGATCTCCTATGCTCGTAGGAGGCAAAGTCACTGATGAATCGGTTATGATCATTTCCTATATGGTAAGTGATAAAAGATATTACAGTCATACAGGAAGGAAGTAGGGTTCTCAAACAAACAAGAAAGAAATCTGAAAGGAGTTAATAAGAGAGTTTCAACTCTGTTGTGCACTTAGTAAAAAGGAGTTAAGAAGACAAGAATACGTCTTCCCTCTGTTGTATTGGAACCCATCTTTGACGAGTAGGACTTCTAATGAAATGGAATGGTAGAGCATCAGTGGGAACTTTCGAAGGGGGTTGTAATAGGTGAAAGACAATTAATACAAGTTAATAACCCAAGGTTGTTGAGAAACTCTAAAAAACTAAAAATGAGTGTACTTATATCTAAATATATATGTTTAACATATGTAGAACAAATGCACACTGGAGCCTCAGAGATTTCTCATGTACTCTTAGAAGGCATCGTCAAATCTGAGGCAACTATTACCATTTCATGTTTGAAAAATGATAACATATGTTATAACTTCGTAGAAGGATTTAGGGATTTCTAACAAGAAAGAATGAAATCCAAAGTGAATATGAAGATGTTACCTCTTCCCTATCCTGAACCTCATCAACATCAAGTGCATTCATTAATTCCATAAACCCCATTTTATTTTTTATATAGAACAGATAAATTAGCTGCATTTATCAATGTCTACATATAGAAGTTTAATCATAATACTTTTCAACAAATGAATTTAAATTGTACTAAATTACCTTTTGTTGTTTGGTTGTCCGGGAGGATTTCTTTTTCTGCCTCGGAGTGCTGGAGGATGGCTTTCTCACACAAGATGTACTTGAGGCAAGTGGGGTAGACTTACAGAAATAAAATTAACATAAGGGAAAAGAACATGTATAATATTGAATCAAAGTAAAAAATATCTAAATCTAAATGGTACCGCAAAGTTATCTAGGCCAAATCCAATGGCCTCAAGTGTGATATCATCAAGTTGGGACATCTCAACCCCTAATAAGCCCTATAAAACACCAAGTAATGATACATACATATATTAAAAAAAGATATTTTGAAACCAATGTATTATTATATTTTTTAAAAATTTACAAATCTTTACCTCAGGTGGTGAGACTACTAGTTACCTTGGAGTCGACTGAAAAGTACATGGTGTAATCCTACCACCTGCTGCTCCCTGCAATGCATATTATTTATATGTCACTTTAAATTTTTCTAAAAAAATTATTTACTTTTATAAGATTTAGGTGATTAATTGGTAACATGTTGAATAAATATAAATAAACACACCTATGTCTAATCGTGACATAACAAGATACTCATCATGTCGTTGGTGTGGGCCATATCCTCTAGAGTGGAAGCATGGCATCTACTCCCACAATATGTGCATGAATGGGATGTCGAACCATCTGCATTCACATAAGTGTCCACCAGAACATAAACTCTGGTAGGTGGCACACATATGATCAATGGGTTGGCCCATGCCAAATGACGCATCTACTTATGATGGAGGTGTTGCAGGTGTTGGTCTATCCTCTACTCCAACTAAGTGTGGGCCATGCTCAACAATGACATCACTCAATGATGCAGTTGTCTGAAGAGTCTGTAACTCCATAGACTCCTTCAGGGCTATTGGGACAGTGACATGAACTATGGGTTTAGGAGCTACATGCCTCCTATGTTGTGGGTCTACCACCCTACGAGCCCCAGCTCTATCATGCGCAGAGCCTCTCCCTCTACCCTAGAACTGTCAGATGTCAAAGTAATTCAACTTCAAGTCGACGATAAACTCACAAAAAAGATTTCTCAAAAAATAGTGTCACCTCCCAATTGTTACAAGGTGGTTGGTCAAAGACCATATACCACCTATCCCAAAAAGTTTCTTTCATCCTAACGTGAACACACCAATGTATAGGAAACTGAATAATAGTAGTAAGTGGGTTGTTACCACTACTAGGATTGGTGAAAAGAGCACATATGTCATCTTTAAGAATGCCCTTTCTTTTCACCTCATCATATGACAACCCATCTGCATAAAATGCATGACATCTATCCCTCCATGAACCTCATTTTGTGACCTCTCTGGATACCTCATTCGTGCTATTGGCCATTGTTTCTAGGGTTTTTGCGAGGGATGAGTGGTGCTCCTGATTAGAGGACCTCAACCTGTTCACTAAGATAGAAATGTGGGCAGTGTTTTGTGTCAAGCGATTGATAAGATCATCTTGTGTGGCATGTACACGATCTAATGGAGGACGCGAAGGGTTCAGGGGTGGTGGTGGTTGTTCAGGAGCAGCATTTTGAGGATTTTGCATAGGTGGAGCACCACCTTGAGGGTTTTCTTACTGCTCATGTTCATTGTTTTTAGAGTTTTCTTATGTTGGTTGTTCACGAGGAAGTCTTTGTTGTTTCTTTTATTTTGGGGGATTGTTTGAATAATCTGATATCAAATAAATAAATAAACTTAAATCAATTTAAACACTGTACTTCAATTAAAATACAAACAAAAACAATCAAACTAATGAAGTCTTACCTGTTTGATAGGGTGACATTGTTGGAAATTGCTCTAAATGTTGATAAAATGCAATTGCAAGAAAAACACGCACGGGTTATTCAAATTATTTGCTTCCCCCAAATCGTTATTTCAATGTTTTTGGCATTGAAAATGGCCCAAATCTGCGGCCTTTCAAAATATGTAATGTTTCTTATGACCCGTGCAGGTTATGAGAAACTTTTTGTTCCTCAAAACCCACACGGGTTTTGAGGAACTTTTTGTTCCTCAAAACCTACACGAGTTTTGTAGAAATTTTTTTTTTATTGTTTTCTATTAGGCTTGGTGTTACCAAGCCAAGGACATTTTTGAATTTAAGGAACCCAATCGGGTTATGAAAATTTTAGTTTTTTTTTTTCATGTGGCCACTTTATGACCAGCAACTTGGTGCACTTACCCAGGTAAATTCTTCACCTTGCACAGTCGAATGCTCCAATCTCACAGGTTTTGTTTCAAAATACTTTTAATATTATGAAGCAAGAAACCTATGTGTCAAGTCTCATATGGATGAAACATACAATTTATGTGACGCCCTGCCAAGGAACCCAGGAGAAATTAACCTAAAACATGTTACTAACTTTACAGAATAATGTTTTTTCCTTAATAGTTTACAATCAACAATGAACAACAATGTGGATGCAATATAACATAAGACAATTCATACTCATAAAGTAACTCATTTACAAATTACAAATCTCAAGGGTTCCTCAATGTAGAATTACGTAAACATTAACTAATCTACTAAGTACAATCATAACATAATCACATGACATATCTTACGTTCATTTTAAAACCCAAATTGAAATATTCCTAATCCTTTACTGAATCATAATGAAAAGAACACGAATCATAAAGTCCAATAACATTTCCATTTCAACTGAATAATAAAATACATTCATTACATCAATGTAATCAAAGATACAACCTATAGAGTACAACTGATACATCATAGTATACAAGATAATACAACTTCCATTGCACATATTGCAAGAATAACAATAATGAATCAAGTTACAAATACAATACAAGTACATATACATCTCATGAATCAATGTCTCAAATCAATGCATCATAGATTACATGATATCATCTCATGATGACAATAAACAAGTCTCCAACAATGAACAAAATGATAGAAGCAACAAGGATCATCATAGCATAAAGTCACAAACGTCGGATCTCAATGGTAATAGAATCACTACCACCCGACCGCATGGAACCCAGAGGTCCCCTCCCACCGTGCGGAGGAGATAACATCGGGCCTCACTCAAGAAACAACCACAAGAAAGAATAATGCAAATGGTACACATATAAAATGGTAATAAATGGTTATAAGGTTATCAAGTATAAATGATCAAGACACGAATCAGGTGTACCAAATGCAATGTAAGAACCTATGACACATATAGGGAAGTGCCATCACATACGTCTAACCCTTGGACTTTGTCCCAGTAGCCTCTCTAGACCCCGGTGCCCAAGTGACCATATGTGGTATCAATAATCCTTTCGTACTGACAAGGAAGAACCAACTATGCAAGAACACACGCCACACTTAACAAAAAGCATCATCTTACTCCATCCTAGCCTTTACTAGCACTCAAGGCATGGGTAAGGTCCACAATTATCTTATTAATGTTGTCTAAATAAATTTATTAAGTTAACACTTTATTAAGCTACTTACAATAAGTGATCCTGGTAGCCAATTGTGGGCCCCGACACTTATTGCAAGCCACTCCCCATCTATGCTCCTAGATACCCTACCCTAATGCTCCTGGCAAAAGAAACAATGAAAAACCAAATCCATAAAATAATTTTTGTAAAACATCAAGTCATGAAAGTCACCAAAGATACGAGCTGGAAAATAATAAGGAACTTCACATCTTATACAAGGATCCAATGTGTCCATCTCATAATGGACATCTTAATACAGTATTTCCAATTCACATAGTATCATCTCACAAGGTAAATCAAATCCTCAAGGCACAAAGTTATCAATGACATCAACCTCCAAACATGGAGTAACACATAATCCAAAACCATCAGACAGATCATAAAACAACCACAATAGAAGGAACAAGGTGACCAAGTAGGATCTCAAAATAATAATTGTCATCACCTTTTATGGTCCAATACCATAATGATCGAGACTCAACTACACACATGAAATAACTCACAGAGGCCCCCAAAACTATACATACATAATCGTGACATCAAAATGGTTATAAATTTCCACAATCCAAATCCCAAGGAATAAGAAGTATAAAGTCGTAAAATAATTTAAGTCTGAAAGACAAAACCCTCCCTAGAGCATCACTCTACCCGTGACCAACAAATAGTCACAAATGAAACAACAAAACAAAGCCAAACTATAAAATACATCTCTATGTAAACTATCATTTGACCATGTGATACCATTGGCATTAATTATAATCTTAGTTCATTCCAAACATACTAAATTATTAATTTGGTTATTCATAATTCCTAACCAAATTAATTTACAAATTAATCAATTTATAAATTAATCTCATTTTAAAGCATAACTTAAATTAATTTACAACTTCAATTTAAGTTAACATAATCTAGCTTTAAAATAAATAAATTTAATTTAAATGTAAAACAATCTAAATAAAGAAAAGAATTAACTAAACTAAAATTAAAATAAATAAATTTATATAATTTAATAAATAAAACATTAATTAACAATATAAATTAATTGATTTTCAAAAAATAGGTCTCCCGCTACTACGATTAGGGCATCTGTCGATGTTGTTGATGCCCTATCTGTTGATGCTCGGGCTCCTCTTGTCGCCGCTGCTGCTGTAGGTGCTGCCGCAGCCGATTCAGTCGTCGTTGTTGCTGTTGATGTTGTCGTCGCTGCTACCACTGTAGAAAATGTTGGTCATCGGCCTCCCTATGGGCTACCTTCCTGTGGTGTGGGTGCAGCACATGCGGTGCCTGGTGCGGGGAGTGTGGATGTAGCGTCTGTGTGAGATTCAGGGGTTTCGGCCTCTGCTTCAGTTAGGAAGGGTGGGTTAAAGGGTCCCCGTGTGGTGATTGCGGAGCCATCCTCTGCTGCTAGGGCAGATGTTGCGCTGAAGCTGGGAGCAAACAATGGGCATGTTTGTGTCTCTAATCCATTATCCATTATGGTGGATGTGGATGTGGAGGTGGAGGTGGAGGTGGAGGAGGAAATAGACGACAATATCTCTATGTATTCTTGCCATGCCTTGATTTGCAAGTTTAGACATTTTTGGCCTAGCCTCCCGAAGCTTCATGATTGGATTTCCAGTCATTGGGAGCCTATCCTCGTAGATGCGGTGCACATCTCTCCCTTGGCCAAGGGGTATTTTATAGCAAAATTTGATGATGTTATTAAATTTGATAACCATCAAATCAACCCAAGAAACCTGCATGCATGACTATCACATAAACAGAAGCAAAAGACAGAAGAGAGAAGGCAGCTATGGCGGCCAAAAAACCAGAGACATCAAATTCATGTTGAAAGAAAATAATCTATATTATCAACAATAGAATTACAATAAGATGTGAAAACTCTGTGAATGAAACTAAGCGGTGATTCCTTATAAAGGATACTGAAGCCCTAAAACGGAAACTCTCAGAAATAGAAAGTTGCCTAAGTATAACTTAAGCACAAAAGAGTAATTACTAAATTACTCTAACACCCCCCCTTAAGTGTAACTTAGGGAGAAGCAAAACTGCTAAACTACTGCAGAA
>MU228200.1:126707-147703 GCA_018584345.1 Thuja plicata | reverse complement strand
GCCTGCCCCACCCACCCAGCCTCCCGACTATTTTGGGACACGCCCACAACCATGTCCACTTCCACTATACTGAGGGGGATTGTGACCTTTTCACCTTCCACCTGCGTCGACTCCTCTCCCCCGTGAGCTTCTCTAAGTGTAGCCATGTTACCTCCATGTTTGATCTACTGACCAAGGGCATTTGGGAGTCGGTTTTCCTTTCCATCCCCCATCACCCTATCTTCGGATCTAAACGTTGAAACACTTGCCCCATGAACCGTTGGTTCGACGATGACTGTTAAGCTTTCCACTGCAGATTACGTTCGGGCTTTGAGTCCCTCCCTTTAGATTATGTTGATCTTTGTTACTCCTACCACCGGTTTCTTCGCGCGAAGAAACATTCTTTCATTGCTTCATAGTGCAGAGCCTTGTGAAACACACTTACCCAGGATCCTAAGCTCTTTTGGCGTACCTTATTCCCACAGCACCCCCATCTGCCATCAACCATCGACCTTGCCACCCTCATCTCCCACACCTACACTCTCTATGACATCTCGGGCCAGCCATCTCTCCACCTCATCCCACCCCCTCACTGCCATATCTTCACCGCATCCAGCATTTACGAGGCTGTCAGATCTATGAGATGCAGTAGAGCGCCCGACGAGGATGGTTTTCAGGCGGAGCTCCTCAAGCCCAGTATCATAGTACTAGGCTCTTATCTTCCCACACTCTTTAATAGAGTGATTTGCACCGGCTTCCCTGAGGCTTGGTCGAGACATGTGATCCATCCGATCCACAAGACTGGATCAATATCGGACCCCAGCAACTACAGAACCATCATGATTGGGCATACCTTTGCCAAACTCTATGCCATGGCATTGAACACTATCCTTTCTTCGCGGCTTAACAGGTTGGACTACAGGGCTAGAGGTCAGGCCGATTTTCGTGCAGATTACCAGACCATGGACCACATCTTGACACTATGGGCGATCACTGAGGAGGCTCGCTATCGCTCTGCGAAAGTCTATTACTGCTACATTGACTTTTGTAAGGCGTGTGATTCCATCCCTCAGGTGGCCCTTTTTTCAGAGACTTAGAGACATTGGGATATCTGAGATTCTTTTGACTGCTATTATGAGACTTTACGAGTGTGTTTTGGGTAGATTCAGGACCCTAGAGGGCTTCTCAGATCCTATTCAGAGCACTATTGGGGTGAAACAGGGATGCCCTCTTTCCCCCACCTTACTTGGCATCTACATTGACGAGCTCAGGGGTTTCATCAAAGATTCGTCTCTCCCTAGTGATGACTACTATTTACACCAAGTCTTAGTTTCCATTCTTCTTTTTGTTGATTACGTGATTCTCTTAGCCTCCTCACCTGAGGGTCTCCAAAGAATTCTTGATATCTTGGCCTCCTTTTGTGACTTGAGACAGCTCATGGTTAATCTGGGGAAGACACGGGTCATGGTCTTCAACTGCTTGAAGACCTCGCATTTAGAGGTTTCATCATAGATTCGTCTCTCCCTGGTGATGGCTGCTATTTACACCAGGTCTTAGTTTCCATTCTTCTTTTTGTTGAGGACATGATTCTCTTAGCCTCCTCACCTGAGGGTCTCCAGAGAATTCTTGATATCTTGGCCTCCTTTTGTGACTTGAGACAGCTCGTGGTTAATCTAGGGAAGACACGGGTCATGGTCTTCAACTGCTTGAAGACCTCGCATTTACACTTCTACTTCCAGGGACAAGAGATCGAGATTGCCTCTGCATACACATACCTCAGGGTTAAGTTTTCTGGTCCTCGCTTCAGTTTGAGACCTGTTATTCAGCCCAGGATCAGCAAAGGGATGGGTTCCCTCGCCTTGATTGAGAGACAGTGCTTTAGACACCTCGTCCAAGTTATCCCTCATGGATTCTCTGGTTAGGCCTATTGTACTCTATGGCTTTGTTGTTTGGGGACCATCCCTCCTTGATTTCGACTGGACCTCTATTGAGCGTATACAGACTCTCCTCCTTCGGCGTATCATCAGATGTCATCGTACCACCTCCCACAACATCATCCTGGCTAAGTTTGGGGCTCAGCCCTTTAGGTTGGGATCCATCTTCGACCTGGTTTGGTTTCTTCACTGCCTACGTTGCTTTGCAGACTCTTCGGATGGTCGGAGTAGATACTCTTACCTCGCCTATTGCTCTTCTGTTGAGCTAGCTAGATCTGACACCTCCTCTAGATCTTGTTGCTGGTATGCTCAGGCCACTTCCCTTTTGGGTTCCATCGGGATTGATATTGATCGCCTACCCCCCTTTTAGTTTTCTTTGGAAGCTCCAGCTCATCCTCTCCCCTCCAAACAAGAGTTGAATGAGCATGTCAGACTTGACATCTACAGGTTGTACATCATCTCGACCTGGACCAACCCTAGTGGGGGTTTACGTCTGAGGATGGCTTTTTATGCTGAGCACTTCTTACACATCCAGGATGGGATCATCGTTCAACCCAGATATTTATCACAGCATTGGTGCCATGCTCTCTGGATCACGTTGGGATGTTTCAGAGTCGGCTCTCACCTCCGGTGTGCATAGACTGATCATCACATTAACAGAGGATCGTATTTGCAGTTTATGCACATTGTCTGAGATTGAGACCGAGGCACATTTCATTTTCCGTTGCCCTATATATTATGAGATCAGAGGGAGATTATATTGTTTATTCAGAGATTGCAGCCCCTTGACTTCCTTTGTTTGCTACTCTGACCAGAAATGTCTAGCACTCTATTTACGGGAGACGGTTCAGCTCCGTGAGCATACCCTGCAGCTTCTATTTCCCCAGAAGCTAGTCACCGAGCAGCTCATTACGGATTTCTTCTCGCCCTCACCCCCGGCTTAGGGTGTGAAGTGGCCCTCATGTGCCTCCACCATCGGTCACTCTAGATCCGTGAGGCCTCGCAGTGCTTCTACTCATCAGTGATAGACCACCAGCAGATCACGGCGACGGCTCCGTACCCTTACTCTTTCGGGTCACTATCCTTCTATGTTGAACTTCTTTCCGCTTGGGAAGGACCCCTAGTCCTTGCCCTGGTGGTTCTTTGTTCTCTGCTTCTTGTTTGGTTCCTTGTTCTTTTTGCTATTCCCCCGACCATTGTTTGGTGGTCCGCTGGTTTCTTGCTTTTTGGTTGTTTGTTTCCTGTCCCATAGACCCTTGTTGGTCTTCCGTTGGACATTAATAAATTTATCTTATCTTATCTTATCTTATCTATGCACGGTACCTGCACACGTGCATCACAAAACAGAGCATGTAAATACATATATAACTGACAATGATAGGGATCAATCGATCGTGTGGATCTTGCAATGCAAGAAACTACATCTTCATTCTCTACCACATCAAACACACCATATAGAAATGTAAGATAGACATGCCACACAGCAATATAAAACATGTACACCAACCATACATATGCAAGTATGGGGTCAGTAACACCATAAATATAATTAGTATCATCATATGCAAGTAATTATCATAAAAATAATTATCAAGACTTAACTATCAACACATGATACCACATACCTAACCATTGGCTTACAATATATCAAATCATAGTGTAATGTCATACATCATTTTTGATTGAGGTAATTGCAAGTTTTGAAGGGGCCCCAAAACCCTTACAAGAGAAAAGAAAGATTAACATTAAGTATTATTGAAATAACCAACGCACACACATGAAAGGTGGCCTAAAAGAGTTAGCCATCATAAACTGAAAAGAAAAATGTGGGTGGGTGTTACAATTTAAATTATGAGGAATGATTTTGATGGCTCTCGCATGCCACCAAGAAATCTATTAATGTATTTTGCTTCAGCAAATGAAATCGTTAATCAGTCATCAGATGATGCAATTAGCAAAATAGAAACTCTTTGTGCACTTGTCGAGTTTGAAAAATTCACCTTGATGATGTAGTGGAAGATATCATAAATTGAAAGAAAGATGGGCATGAAAATAAGAATCAAATAAGTGAATTTTATATGGTTCACAACCAAAGTTAGAGGCATTTACTATTTAGGATATAAATGAACTAGTAAAGAGTATTGTAGCTGCAATTCAACAATCTTAAGGAAAATTACAATAGTGAATGGTTTATAAATTTGTCTCATGATAGTATGCAACCTAAATATGAATCCTTCATTCAAGGGCATAATGAAGAAGAATGGTTGCAACTGAAACATTTAAAAAATCATAAAGATATTACACAACAATTTAAGGGTAATAAATCATCAATGGTTGATACTCCGTCGCACATTCAATCAGAACTCCAAATGTTTAAGTTTAGCAATGAAGGTTATGAAGACCAAATATGCCTAGAAGAGGTAAGAGTTCATCCAACTCTAGAGTCTTTCCATTTTGAGAATGATATCATGCCAGTTCTACCTCTTCCTACATATCATGAGTTGTGTGGAACAAGTAGTGATGAGAAAAACACTAAAGTGATGGATGAGCTTATAAATGAAGCAAATGGATCTAATGTTACATATATTACGTGAAAAGGTTGAAATGATGTAAATCCAAATGGAGATATTAACACAGTTGAGCTTCAAAACATTTACCATTCCTACCATTTCGGTTAAGGTTGCCCAACCCAGGGTTTGATTTATATTCAAGTGGGTTTTGGGACCCAACTTCTCGTTCAAAGAATTTTTACAATGCATATAATTGGATGTCTTCTCACAATAGTTGCCAGTTGGCAATTGAGTTTACAAATGATGTTCATCCACCCACCACACTATTTCGCATTAGTAGTTATTTCTCTCAAACCATCAATAGCTTTGCATAACCATTTGGGGAATATAAGGTAGGGTCTCCCAACCATGTACATTTGTGAATAAACTTTTGGTTTGAGTTTGTTCCTCAATTTTGGCTTGCCCATTTTTAGTTTGTGCCCAATCTCCCCTCCACCATTTTGCCAAGCAACACCATATCTTTGTAGTATGCCTTCTGACAATGCTACCCAGTGGACTTACAACACTAGTCCTAACCTAAAATTTTGGAGTTCTCTTCTTTTTGTCAAATAAAGTGTTCCTCAATCAAACCCAATTTTTACCATATTTTTGTCATAGCCCTGAAATTTTATCCTATTTTGACAAAAATAATGTTTTAAGACATTTGAAAATAATAGTTAAAGTCCATTCAATTATTAGTCATCTCTCAAAGTCTCCATACTTGGCCAATTTTCACTATGTTGGCACTTTTGCAAGTTTTGGAAACCATGTTGGTAACCGACAAGGTTTCATTAACCAACAATTTTACCGAAGTCTTCTATTTATCAACATTTTAAGTTGAATTTCTAACTCCCAAATTTCTTAAGCCCATAGATAGTCGTTTGTAACGAAATTTTTTAGCTTGTTTGTATTTCTTAAAATATTAATAACTTGAAGTTTCAAAATTTCCTTGAACCTCTTCCCTTGTCAAAAGCTTGTTGGTAAGCTTTGAGGTCCCCCAAACCTTTCAAACCTTCGACAAGGACAATTTCAAAAGTGTGCTATCAGCAAAATTGTTTGAACTTTGTCCAAAAGAATTGAATGATGTCGGCAACTTAACGGTGTTTGCAAAACTAAGATAATCTTTGAGATGGCTAGTGAAGGTTTGAATGGAGCAAGTGTGACCGGTAGATTTAGGAGTTCTCCGAACTTAAAAAAATACCGACAAAGCATAAAAGATGTCAGCATATTGCAAGATTTGTAGAACTAGTATAAACCTCCAACGAGGTTTAACAAAAAGGGAGTTGTTACCAACACAGGCTTGAATTGTAACACAATAACAAAATAACCATGTGGATAAACAAGATAGTTTTCAATCAAAAGTATTAAAACCAAGTTCACAGAGGGAAAATGTGTACTTCAAAGATTTCAAAGAGTGAAGTACTATGTCGGCAAGATGTGAGGATTGCAAAACTTGTCAAATTGCTGACAAGGTTCTTAGCAGGTATAAAATTGTCGACAAACGAAACAAAGAAAGGTGAGAGAGAAAATAAGGCACACGAATAGAACAAAGCATAAAGAGGAAAATAGAAGAGCAGTAAAATGCTAGGTTCTCAAAACCTAGTAAACTCTCGATATTGTTAACAAAACATCCCAAACCGCCGATAATGTTACTGTATGAGAAAGCACAAATCTGCGAAGGTGGAGAAAGCTTCAACAACATTGTTTTAAGTATTCGATCTTTAAAGATCCACATGTTTTAAACGGGACGTTTCATGTTACTAATTTGGGATATTTAAAAGATTCAGTTACAGAAAATGAAGGGTCACTCTATTAGCTATTTATTGTAGATTTTCTAGATGTAAAGGGGATCTTTTTGATTTGGGAAAGGGAGAGTAGTTTATGTTTTCAGGCAGAATCCTTAAACAGGGGCAAAGTAGTTTGTGAGATATTTGTCTTTCATCATATAGGAGAAGGAAATACATATTAAATGTGTTTATGTATGTTCCTTTATCTGCAGATTTACTTTTGAATTTTCGCAGTTGTTCTTTTGATATTTTCCTGTTCTATTGGATTATGCATATGTTTGCTATAGAATCTATGAGTTCAAGTTATTCATATATCTGAAAAGAAATTACTAATTCTTTCTTTTATTTATCATCTATGGGCACGGGTGAATAATCAATGTCATTTAGCTTTGTTCTTTTCATTTTAATTTCAAATCGAATCTGTGCCATAATTATGTGTAGGTGTTAGTTTTTGTCTTTCCTGCTTTCTGTTTAAAAGCACACTGCAAAAGTTAGATTACATCATAAAAGGGAGTTGTATCTCTGAAATTTTGAGGAAAATCACAAACTCAATAGAGATTTCTCGAACTATTAGTTGTAGTTTGTCTTTGCACCCAGGCTAAATTGAATCAAATTATTGATCATTTCAAAAAGACAAATCTATTCACTAACATATAACATGATACCAAAATTAGCTATGAATGGAATTACATTGATGTTGAATAATGGAGTAAAAAGAAACTACACACTACCTAAGCTATATAACTAAACTGATGAAATACTAGACTACACCTTCCTTCCCCTAAACAAATAGTTACTTACAATAGCCTGTAATTAAATACAGTTATATATAGAATATTATGGTTAGCTGCCTGAACTATCAATGGGGACTAATGAGCCTTACCCACAATATTAAGATAATTGAAAGGAGCATAACCCCAACCAAAATCCACAGCACATCCTAAGCTCACGAACTGTTTTGCTGGAATGAGGAAGAAGCACACTTAAGCAATGGCAAACGAGTTTAACAAAGTCAAGAAAAGGAATAGTTAATCATGTGCATGAAGAAAGGATACATTACAAGGTTTGGATAACGCACAATGGTTTTGAAAGCCACAACAATGGAAATAAACCTTTACTCTTGTCTAATGTCACATCGCAGTGTTCAAATCCAAAACAAGGATTGAGAATGTAGAACAATGAATATCAAGAAAACCCAACAAACATCATTCAGCTTGAAGGTATCAGTAAATCAGGGCATAGAGTACCGAGGCACAAGATCCCAATGAGATAAAAGACACAAAACAAATAGTAACTGACAAAAAATATAGTAGTTCCAACATAGAAAATTCATAGCCCAACAGGAGGCCGTCAGTAATCACACGTTAGTATATGGATAAGTAATTGGACATCTTCAGCTAAGGATAGCCATTTAGGCATAACCTAGAGAAGATAACCAATAGAATTAATCAATTAAGACTAACAATCTGTAAATAGATAATGGAAGGTATGGAAGTCAAAAATAAAACTAATAATACATAAAATGATGGTGGTTCGTAGAGTTTAGAGGAGAATATGAGACACAAAATTAAATGATGGGTTTTTTGAAAAGCATTCAAGTAACCGGTGATAACGAGCATGGTTCCAGGATCAGAATTATACAGGGCATCAACTGAGAGACTACTGATGAAAATTAACATTTAAAAGTAATTATAATTCTTTTTGCACTAATGCAAAGCGCCAACCACTCACACGAATAATATATCCCTGCACAGACAATCTAATGTTTAAGTTTAGATTATATTATTTTGTCAATTTGCAAATGGGATATATTTTCTGGCCAATTTTACATTCAATTCTGCTGAATGGGCAAGTCAATATGCTTTTTTTTGTGGAACCTGTATTTCCCTTCAATTTGTTCAACTCCTCAGCAGCCTTTTTCAATGTTGAAGTGATATCTCCCAAGCCCCATGCTACTGATATATGTGGTCGAGGATTCTTATAGAATTCTGGAAGATTATGGAGTCTAAAAACTTCGTTAACAATGCATATTTGTTTAGATATCTCCGATAAGCCTCGAGTTGTAACTTCCAATGCAAGAAAAGATCTAGTTTGATCATCATTAATAAACACCTCCCACTTTCCAAATTCTATCCAATATCGCTTCTGACTATGCAATTTGTTACGAAGCATTGCTACAATGGAATCTATTTGATGAACCCTGATTGCAACTGTCCTTGATAGGCTAATGTGATACTCTTCGGCTAGAGTAGGGACATCAACGTGAGCACCATCTTTGTTTTTCATATTTCCTGAGCACAGAGGCAGATCGGTATCAATGGCATGTAGTTCTGGTACAAGCAATCCAGCTTTCTTCACAAAAGGGGTTACCACTTCCTTGTCAATTGATGATATGTTAACCGGGATATAGACATGAACTGCATAATTTCCTTCAACATGTGGAAAGCTCCTTAATCGATTCCCAGAATCCACATTCTTCACAGAAAAATTGGAGGAGAAGTCCAGAAGTGTAGCTGGTGATGGAAGCAACGGGAGTGCATCCTTTGAGCCCTCTTCTCCTCCATGCCTTGGCTTCTTCTTAAGAGTCATTTCAGTATTGTCCTCGTCATCAGACGAAGAAGCATAGGAAGCCTTGAGAGCATCCATAGGTTACTTATATTGAAAAAGTACAGGTTGAATTGGACTTTCCAAAGTAATATTAGCTTACATAACATTGCCTACCATAACTTAAATTAATATATATCAGGTAGGAGTTTGCTGTAGGATGTAAATATCTATTTTTGCTCAGTTGAACGGTCCAAGAGTTATAGATGATGCCTCTTGTTCCACCCGAATCAACAAAATTCTGTATAATCACATTTATAAGAAAATATTAAAAAAAACACATATGAACACACATATTTTAAGAGGTGTACAAATAATTACAAGTTCGGGATATTCCATCATACCTGTAACTGTTGCCGGCCTGCTGACTTGCATCTTCAACAATGCTCTTGAGCATCTTTTTACCAAATGCCGTACAAAATTAAGGCTAGCGACCACACAACGTAGCAGATTTTATGAGCCGCAGAACGGATTACGAACAAACCCATGATCAGCGCCCGAAACCTCAAGGAGGAGGCTCCTGCGCCAAGACTTTTCAAACTTCCAGATATTTTTAATGACAAATCCTTTGAATCCACAGATTTTAAAAATAACTTCAGGCAAAACCCTTTCAAACAGCGGCTTATCGAGAAAAATGTAGGTTAATGCTTTTGAAGTCTGAGCTTTCCAAACAAATAGAGAAAATGCTTTGCAACCGTGCTCTTTTCCTCAAAGAATGCAGGCTAATCCTCTCAAGTATGCGGTTCCTTAGGAGAACAGCGGGATTGAAGCTTCAAACTCTGGAAACAGCGAACTAGCCCTCCCAAATATTTGGATTTTCCTAAAGACTGCAGGTTACCCTTAAGACCCCAGACCTAGTCATATCATATCCTACTACAAGTAAAAACCCCGGTTATCAGATTTTTTTTTTAAAAAAGGAAAAGAAAAATTATAGGTTTAAATCCTTTCGAACGTAGAGTTATTCATCTCTGACATTGCAGCGCAAATAATAAGCACCCAATATTTGAAAATACTCGGATTATTACAGGGCAACACTTACAAACCCTGGACTTGCCGTCTGAATCAAGGCACCGCAAAAAACATGACAAAACTTTACCCTTCGAGAACAAAAACCGTAAGAGCATCAGCAAACCGCTTTGACACTCGAACTACGTTGCACAATATACTAAAACTAAAACTGAAAGAAAAAAAAACTAGTTAAGTAACGGAGTTTTAAAGCAGGAGGTCTTGAGCCATTGCAGAATCACCAAACCCCAATCAACAGAAAAAAGAAGCCCAAAAACCAGCCAATCAAACGGAAACGGCAACAAGAAGTGGAAAAACCTGAAAATGAAGTGATTCCACGCCGATTCTTTCAGATCTGTTTTCGTCTCTAGACAAGAAAATGCCCTTTGATGCAGAAAATCTGCGAATAGGATTTATTTCCTGCTTAGAAAACCTGCATATTTTTTCTAGGAGAAGAGAACGTTTCGCGAGCTTGAAGATTTGGGAGGAGAGTTGCTTTATAAACGGGTCGGGAATCGATCAAACGCCCTGCGAAATTAATTGGAGAGCCTGCGACGAAATAAAAAGGCAGGAAACCGACGCAAAAATTGCCCCCAACAACATAAAATCAGTTTGAACACATTAGTTTAAAATATTATGTTTTGTTCATGTCAAAGCACTTCAGAGTAATTACTATTTCTATTTTAATCAATCAAATTTGTAAATTGATAAGTAGGAGATATTTTTCCACAGTAAGTCAAATTGCGATATTGCTATCAGGATTAAACTGTGTAGTTTTTGAGTCAAACTCATTGACCCATAATTCATGAGTAGTGGTTCAACATGAACCCATCTCTCATGAGAATGAATGGAACACTTAGCAATATCCTGATAGCAATATCACAAAATTTGTAAATTTTATTATATAATTTTTTATTAAATTTTGAAAAAAAAATTACATAATAAAGTTAACTAGTTTTTAACTTTCAAAATATTAAAAATTATTTATCAATCTTATCATTGGTCTAAATTGTTTACGCAATATGAGAACATTTCTTGGAAATAAAATTAGTCATTATTTACATGCATAAAATATGTTTTTGGCTATTTTTAGGGTTTTTTATTTTCCTATCATAGTGAGTGTATCAAAAGAAAGATTAAAGATTGAAAAAAAAAATTGTATTTCGCTTAATTATATATTAAGAGAGATGTGGAATTTGTGTTGTAATCTCATTGTGTCATTCAACCCACAAACCAAGTTAGTACACAATCGCTTTAACATGGAGGCTTACACTCTTCTATATGTCACACTTTTTGCACACACCACGAGATTTGTTTTATATACTTTGACCACACACCATGATATGTTTAGGTATTGGAGCACCCATTTTGTAGTCTCATATCAAATGTTTGCTACAACTCCCATTTTGAAGTCGCATTTTAAATTAATTTTCAACTCAGGGCTTTGTTTTCTAACCATTATGTTTGGTGCCCGTTGCAACACCCATTTTGTAGTCTCTTTTTTTTCAAATTATTTAGCAAACTAAGGTTTTACTTTGTAATCTCTTGAGTAAGCTAGCATAACATACTTTGCTAGGCTAGTTTGACTCTCCTTTCGTTAACATGACTCGTAGTAAGCAACCCTTATTAAACCAAGAAGTTGTGTCTCTTCTCTTCTCTTCTCGTATGACTCATAGTAAGCAGCACCTTACAAGACCTAGAAGTCATATTCTCTTTTTTCTTCTTGCATGCTTCATGTGTGTGTAACATATGTTGATCATGTTGCTCCTTTTGCATGGATATTTTATATAGATGAGATTCTAAGTCCTTCAGGACTTGATGTTTTCTTGCTTCTCTAATTTCTTTGTGAAAATATTTTGATGTTATCTTATACTTTACTAAGAGTGTGAGCATAAGGTCATACTCCCGCTAAAATAGGAGCTAAATATAGTGTCAGAAATTTTATCCTCGTATAATTTCATGCTTGTTTGGGGCTCACTTTGGTGTGCCTCTTTATGTGCCCCTGAAACTAACTGAATATGCTCAAAACAATGCCTAATTTGGAAGTTCAACATCTTTTATGGCTCTTTGGCCTTGTTCCAACCCAAGAGAACTAGACTATTGTGCTAGGTGTCATAATTCAATCAAAAGAGACCCAAATTTGAACCCTCTAATGGTCAAAAATTGCTGGGCAGGAAAATTCTCCCAATATCAACCTTCTTCCAAATTATCTACAAGTTTTGTGAGGTTAGGTAAAAAACAAAATATAAAGAAAAGGAGAAATGATTTGATAAATGTGATCAAGTTGACTACTATGTCTAAATCTATCTCCAAAACTTACATTCCTTCTAGAATCCTTAAAAACGCTCAATGAAGCTCTAGCCCTTGTGAACTACATCCCTTCTTTATGGACCTTTTAAATAATTATTTTAATTGCTTAACTGGAAATGTGATGTTAATATTAAGATATGTTTATTTTGCATATTGCTGAATAATGATGCATTTGAATGAATATATAAAGCATATTGATGAATAATAATGTATACTTATGAACATTGATAAATGTTGATGGGCATAGATGATTTATGCTAGCAAGAAATGTTTGACATATTATTAGAATGGTATGAAAGTTATGACTAACTACCTCATGTATCAATGGATGCAAGAGAATGGTCGCCCTTGAAGAAGGGAGGGAGAGTATCATCAGGGAGGGAGAGGATGCAGACGCGTGAGAAAGGTCAAATTATCATCCAAGTCAAAACCTATAGATAAGTACTCTTGGTCATCTAGTCACTTGGTGGTAAGGATAAGATTGGTCATTAGTCACCACTTGTCAAGGTTTAGATAGGAGGTCATTTCCCTATTCATCTTTAAATAAAATGATTTAATCTTCGTCAATAAGCATTCTTCCTTGTGTTAAAAGGCTAAAAGAAAACTAATAAGGCGAGCAAAACTGCACAACAAAGGGAATATTTGTTGGAAAGTGAATTACTATATGAATTGTAAGCATTCTTTTGTGAAGACATGGTAAAGGAGGACAACAGCATGTAGGCGAGAAGCAAAATGAAGAAGACAAAACATTGACATATGGGGAAACATTTCATTAGATACCCCAAACTTTGTAATAGGAGCAAATGTAATCCCTCTCAACGATAAACTGCAAGGAGTGAATTAGGTTTGGGATGAATATTATTGGAGTCACCAACAAAATTATAGACAACCAGCACAAACATGGAATGGATGGCTTTGGCATCAGGAGACTTGCAATGGGAGCGCAAACCAGGGTTTTGAGCCACAAAAGATGAGCATGACAATGATAATCCCAACAAAGGTGATTACCTTGATCATCGATCATTTCAAAGATAGAGGAATATTGGTAAAATTGAGCGGAAAGGAGGATCAAGAGACATACATCACAAATTGGTGGAAGTCAAATTATAGAAACCAAGTAAGCAGCAAACCCCTTTCTAATGGTTATTTCTTTATTGAATGCTTGGATTCAAAATTGAAAGAATAAATTTTAGAAGGAGATCCAATGTCTTCAACGGTCATACTTTTTTCTAAAACAGAATGGATCCCAATTTTTTTTCGACGAGATCAAGAGTTTAAAATGAAACTACTCTATATTGATTTGGAAGGGCTATCACTGGAATATTGGACAATAGAGGCTATATTTGAGATGGCAAAAACCCTAGTAAAATTCATGGGGTTAAAGAAAGTCTTATAAATAGAGATATTATAAGTGTAGAGTCTTGGTGGAAATTCCAACTAATAATAAAAATGTAGATGATTTGGAGATTGTCACAAAACACGGGGAAGTGGATACAAAAAATAAAGATAGACAAATTGCAGAAAGGGGGAAAATGCATCATGTGTAAACATATGAAACTAAGTTGTTGAAAAACTAGACAATCAAATTGTCAGGTTGAAAACCCTAACCCAAAAAATTCAAGTCTTATCCTGGGCCCAAAACAACCTATAAAAGGGAATGGCTCTGGCAATGATCCAAGGGGTATAGGATAGGACGTAAGGGCATAATTAGAAAAAAAATAGGGGAAGAAAAGAAAATTGGATCAATCCCAGACTAGAGAAAATAAATTATATTGTATCCCAAGTAATTACCTTGTTATTAGAATTGTGAGAAGGCTGGGGAAGTCAAGGGTGAAAGGGACATTGTAACTGCAAATAAGACTTAAGGGAAATTCTTGAATCAACAAGAAGATCCCCTATTGGACATTACACATCCCCTAGAAAGTGTCACAATCGCTAAAATAATAGGACAAAATGAGGTCATAATGAATTGGGAAAAGGAACCCATGTAGGAGGGAGATAAAAACCTAGCGATTCAAGAAGCTACCATGGTGGATGAGAATATGCTAGAGGAACAATTTATAGAGGAATATTTTGAAGCAATCGATAGCATGATAGTTAACAAGGATTTCCGAGAAGGTCTATTATATATGAAACTAAGTGGGTTCATTTATTCGCAGATGGCTTTCCAACTAGTGGGATAGATGATGAATAAATACTAGAAAATGAGTAGAATTTACTCTTTAGAATCCTTGAAACCATGGATAAAAAGGACATAAGAAGGAAGGGAAATTAGGATTATGTTAGATACCAACAAGTAAGGTCACACTAGATTGTGGACAGAAAATGACTCGTGGGAAAAAATCTCATAAGGAACTAAGAACTATAGATGGGGGGGCTGAAAGGCCAAGCAAAAATTTCATGGATGTTGAGATGAGGGAAGGCAACCCTCCTTCCCCATGATCCATGAGGCTCATTACACAGAATGTTAGGGCTTAAATACCCCCAACAAATAGTGCTTGGTCAAGCACAAATTGGGACTATGTCAAGGATTGAATAATAAGAAATTATTGTAGATGATGCAATTAGGTTAGGTAAATACATCCCATTTTAATTATTGCACATTCGGAAGGAAGATGCATCCATTAAGCTCAAGAGGAGACTCAAGCATTGAATGGGTCAATGATGCTTTGCTAAATATGGAATTGATGAAAATGATAGAAGAAATGTAATGTAGATGACAATATAGACAAGTAGGTGAGAAACTATGAATAACAGACAAATATGGAATGATAGAGAACTGTAACTAGGAGAAATGAAAATCATAGAAAAAATCTAACTTGGCCCAAAATCTAGGAACATAATGCAAGGTACTGAATGTTTTAAATGTTATGTACCCGGGAACAGAACATTTGAAACATTTTGTTCCAGGTATTTTTACCTAGAATTTTCTAGGAGCTTCTGACAATATCTGTTATTTCTAGCTTTCTGATAGCAACTCTATAACCTATTCCTACACACACACAAAATGGGGAAAAAGGTTGTCTAAAGGGGTTTGTCTTGGTCAAACCCCTGTTTAGGAATCAACCTTGAAAATGAAATAAAATTGCATAAAGGAAAGTATGTAAAAAGGTAAATGTTTGATTCACCTTGCATAAACCCTCATAGACGGATGAAGAAATTACTCGTACCCATGAAGATTCTTGAATGTACTTGAAATCAAGGGGTTTACCTTTAAATTTAGAGTATAAACCAAGGATACCCTCACAAATGCATGGATCAATGATTGCAATTCTTAGATCTTCAATGTAGATATGCTTGATAATTGCTTGGAAAGAAGGAGAATGGATGAGGATGGAAGAATGATCTTCTTGATTGATTGATAATTCCTCTACTTAGAAATCATGAGAGAGAAAAATTATTCAATTGGATAATATTGCCTTTTACTTTAATGATCTTGAAGAATTGGATACTTGGAGAACTTGATATTGGATGTTTGCCTTCAGATCTTGAATCCAATTGCACTTGAAAACTTGTTAGCTTGATTGCCAAAATGCTTGCATGTAGTTTGATATACAAAATGAGGAGAGATATAGGGTTTATATACTCAATCCTACATTTTGGGATTCAAAAATAAGTCAGGTCAACCACAAGATCAAATTTCCTAATAGAACCTTGACATAGGGTTCTAGGCCAAATTTGGGCCCAAATAAGCAGGAACGGAACATTTGAAACATTTGGTTCTTAGGAGATTGGGTCTAGATTTGCACTGGGTGTCAGGAGGAGTGAAAATATGTGGGAGAGAAAATGGAAGGTTGCCATGATCAAGAATAACCAACACTTTTACCTTGAAATCGTCAAAATGGGGTCTAATAGGTCCTAATAGAACATCCAATTATGGGTGCTAACTTTCTAGGATGGTACAAGGATCTATAGTCATGTTGCAAGAACCCAAAATGACCAACACTATATTTGACATGTTTAAGAAGAAAATAAAACTTTGGGAAGGTATTGCATCACAAGCACAAGGGGCATCAGGGGATTATCGATTCTTTAGGATCCAAAGTTATTGGATGTATACATATGGGAAGAAATTAGAAATTGGATAGGTTATCATGTGAAGAGCCTCAACTCAAAATTGACCTTTACTTTATTTAATATTTATGGGACCAATGCATACATATGGAAAAGGGCTCTATGGATGGAAATGGATAGATTAAAGTTGGTTCTACAAGATCAATACATCATATATGGTGGTGATTTTTAATGTAATCGTATGAAGTTGTGAGAAGGTGGATGGCTTATGTAGAGAAAATCAATCTCAAAAAGACTTCAATGATAAGGTAAGGAGTAACCTTTTGGAAATTTAGTACTCAAATGGAAATTACACATAGACCAATTGAAGATTGGGATTTAGTTACACAACTGAGTAATTAGATAGATTCCTTTTTAGTGGAGACCTAGCAAGCTTCCCATTTGGCTTTGAATTTAAGATCATGCCATGTTCTAGATTAGATCATTACCCTCTACTATTATAAATTACAAGGGAAAAGAAACCATAAAGAAGTCCATTCAAGTTCAAAAATATGTGGATGAGATCCTTTTTTTTTCATTTTGGTGAGGTAGTGGTGGAATCAGGACAACTCGGTGGGTTCAAAAATATTTAGGTTTGTATCCAAATTAAAAGGGCTAAATAAAAATTTTAAATCTTGGAATAAAGATGTGTTCAAAGATATATTTACAATAAAAAGTGAAACAGAAGCAAAGATGCGAGATCTTGATGAAATGGTGATTAGCAGTAGGATGGATCAAGATTTATATTGTAAAGAAAATGACCTTATGACAACATAAGAAGACATATTAGCCAAGGTGGATATTTTCTATAAACAAAAATATTTAGAGTCTTGGATAAAAGAGGGGGAACAACAATACAAAATTATTCTACAGTAGCATAAAACATAGAAGATTGGTGATTAGGATTACCTCTCTTAATGCCATAGATGGAACAAGGATTGATAAACCAGAGGATATTGTCAAGTTAGTTGCCTCCTATTTTTGAAACCTTCTAACCTATGTCTAATATATCAACACAAAGAGAAATGTTACAAAATATCCCCCGTCTAGTCACATATGAACAAAATAACCTACTAAACCAAGAATAATATGTCTTAAAAGTCAAGGATGCACTTTTTCAACTACATCTAGAAAGGCACCTGGTCCGGATGGGTGGCTAGCAAGCTTCTTCCAAAATTGCTAGGATATCATTGGTTTAGATATAGTGGATGTCATAAATGTATCATGAAAGTTGGAACATCTACTAAGGGAGGTAAACAATACCTTTACAACTCTAATTCCCAAGAAGAATGTTGTCAAAACATTAGATGACTACTGCCCCATTTTGCTCTGTAATATAGTTTATAAGGTGATGACTAAATTCATGGAAAATATGATGAAGTTAATTCTAATAAATATAATTTCAAATGAGTTGAGCAGTTTTGTGCATGGACAATCTATCTTAGATAGAGTTTTCATTGCTCAAGAACCAATTCACACTATTTTAACTATTAAGAAGCCCAGTATGATTGTTAAATTGGACATAAATAAATCCTATGATTGGGTTGGTCGTGGAGTTTCTTACTTAAAATGATGGAGGCTTTTGGTTTTAACCATTGATGGACTGAACGGATATACAAATGTATTTCAACACTGAGATTTTCAAAGTGGTAAATGGCTCTCTTGAGGGATTCTTTGAAGTGTCCCTACACATAGGACAAGGTGATCCATTATCACCTTTCATTTTTATCATAACGACTTAAGAATTAGGAAGAGAACTATTTAAAGGGGTTGAGAGAGGTCTGAATCAAGACGTGTAACTATTTCTATCCTACCACTATCACATTAGTAATTTGCAGACAACAAAATGCTCTTTGGAATAGCCAAAAGAAGAGAAGCCTATCACATGAAACACATATTATGTTGATTAGTAGTTTCTTCATGCCAAGAAGTTACCAAAGATAAATATGTTAATTTCTATATTAGAGTATAAACATGGGAAACTTCCTCACACTTATCTTGGAATTCCTCTTTCCAAAGGATTAAGAACTAGTAAACTTTGGGACAATCTCAAACTAAAAATGGAAAATAAGATGTCATCCTAGAATAGAAAATGGTTGTCTTGGGCTAGAAGGTCAACAATGCTAAAATTATTCATATCAACTATGTCCATATACCTCATGTCATGTGTTTAACTCTTCCATCAAGCACCTCTCACAAGTTGAACCAAATGTTCAGAAGATTTTTTTGGCAAGGGATAGGAGAAATGAAGAAGGTTACTTTGGTGGCATGGGAAAAAGTCTACCAAACTAAGGACGAAGGTGGAGTTGGTCTAAGGAATCAGCCCATCTAGAATAAATATATTAGCTCCAAGCTAGTCTAAAGCATGTTGATAGAAAATGGGCCCAAATATTGCAGAAAAAATATTTTCAGGGCCATAGATCATAAAGCATCTCAACCACCCTAAATCCTCTTAAAGACTCAGGAATATGGAGTTTTACATAGAGATGTAATAATTTAATTACCAAATACCTATCCTAGGATCTTCATGATGGAAGTGGAGCCCTCTTTTGGTCTGATTCATGGGGTAGTTATCCTACCATTGATATCTTGATCAATGTTCAACACATCAAGAACATTAATACAATGGTGGGGCCCCATATGAAAGATTATGTGGTCTTAGGTATTTCAAACAGTCTTCATGGGTTGAAATTGATATATTTTTTAGATTTGGGTTTGGATGATCAAGAGGTTGATTAGCTAAAGATTTTTTTAAAAGATAGAACTTTGGCCTTTAGAATGGGTGAAGATGAGCTTGTCTAGTGTTGTTCAAAGAAAGGAATATATACCATTAAAGAAGGCTATGCAAAATTAACAAACACTCAAAATCAACCTAAAAATAAATTGCCACTTTAGATTTGTTTGAATAAATTTTTCCTTCCTAGAGAAAACATATTTGCTTGGGTTGATTTATAAAATGGATCTTAACAACTAATCGATTAAGCTAAATGGGGTACCATGGTGTGTCAAGGTGAAATCCTTGTAGAGAGTAGGAGGAATATGTAGATCAATCAAACATAAATAATACATTGAAGATGACACAAGAAGAATTGTTTCTTAGACTAGGGTATGTGCAGGATCATGGTATACCAAGTTATGGCCTTAAGTGGCAATGAAAAATTAGAAAATTAGGGTTAGTCAACTTTGATGAACTATAATTGATTGAATATTTGAAGATGTTAAGTTGATAATCACCGAGCTGGAGAAAGTTAATGCAAGACATTAAATCAATTAATGTATTGTATTGTCATTAATGTCAACTTGATATAATCTAATTGGTTGTATACATATTATCAAAGACTTCAAAAAGCCAAAGAGATAAAGGTTATGTTATCAATAATGCATAAAAGTTCAATATACACCAAGTGACAACAAACACTAAGGGACAGTGCACACCGACGGATAGAGAACCCCGAGAAGAGTCACAGTGATACCTAAGAAAGATACCCAAGAAAGCATTACTGAGCAGAACCAAAGTGATACCAAAGCAAAACTGAAATTCATAGTGTTGCCCAATGGATAGACAACCCCGATGGATAGATATGCCCAAGTACAACTGAAGTCAAGACCGAGAAAACAAGGAGTTAAACACCGATGAGAACTGAAGTTCAGAAATGACAAAAGACTTAGCTAGCAGGAGATAAAAATAGAGTTAACTATTTGATTACATTATTTTCATCGACCAGTTAAAAGCTAAAGACAAGATAGAGATTTAAAACTAGTTTTAATCCCTATTATCAAGAAGAAATCTACAAGATAAAACTAAAGCAAGATTTAAAGCAAGAATGGCGAGGTTTGCAGATCACGTCAAGAACAAGAAAGATAAGGACTTAGAAATGGTGAAATCATGTCTATAAAATAGACAAGCTAGTTCATTATGAGAAGAGGAATGCTGAAGAGAATTTTGGTGAAGATAAGAAGTCTTCATACAGACCTGATCATACAAGCTGAAGAATAGAGCTCAAGTTTTCTGCGGACACCGAGCAATAGAGAAACAACAACATTCACTGAGCAGAAAGAAGTGGAGCAAAGGAATTGGAGAAAACATTGATCAGAAAGGTATTATGATCTTACAATAGATCTGAACATCTACAAGATTGAGTTGTATTTATGAATAGATCATATATTGTTTCAGTTTAACCATTGATTCAGAAAATCTCTTAATAGAGTAGGATCTAACCATCCTTTATATATTGAGATACATCCCAAGGAATATCAAAAGGTTTCTCATGAAGATAGCATAGTGAATGTCATATGTCAAGTGACAAACTGTTAGTTATAAATCCTGTAACAAGGTCAAACTTAACAGTGTGTTTGTAACCTTTAACAGGGTTGGTTCTTCACCAAGCTCACTTTAGAAGAGTGAAAATTTTGGGTTACCGGTCCCAAATGTTTTTTCCCCTAACAGGGTTTCCACGTTAAAAATCCATGTGTCAAATGTGTATGTGGTTCATTTCTTTGATGTTTTGCTTTACACATTACTAAAATAGGATTTATTGGTAAACACTAAGTTATTTACTGTATTTCGGTAAAGACTAGATTGTTATTCGGTAAAACTTAAGAAAAAGGATAAATAGTAGACTCCGAGCAGTAGTTATTTGATAAGATTATTTAAGGGCATACATCTTGTAGGACTGAAGATAACTAGAGGTTTTATATTTGTGGTATAAATTTTTGGGTTGATTTATTGGATTAATTTTTGAGGCCACTGATTCACCCCCCCCCCCCCTCTCAGT
>MU228200.1:95758-112600 GCA_018584345.1 Thuja plicata | reverse complement strand
GGGTTAGGTTAGGGTTTAAGGGAATATTAATAAATGAAATAAACTTATTTAATTCATTTAGAAATATAGGAATTAATTATTTAAAACAATAAAATTGCTTTTAATAATTAGAGGACTATAGCCATTTTAATTAAATTAAATAGGCTAGGGGAATGGGTTAAATGCAAGTGATTATTTGATTTAGGGATTTATTTAATTCCTTTATAATTAAATACTATAGCCATGTTTGATTTTGATTTGATCTGATTGGTCGAAATTGATTTGAATTATATGGCTATAATAGATAATATAAATCAGTGATAAAAAATCACCTAGGACATTAAATTGATTAAAAGAATTATGCCAAGCAGTAACAGGGTCGTTTGGACATAAATCGAGAGTATGATCACACTTAGGGCAAATAGGGTCTATAGTTGCGACAGACCGAATTCAGGTGGTTACAAGTTGCAAGCTCAATATTACAATTCTATTTAGGTTGCTATTTTTGTGCACATAACATAGAGACATTCCCCTGATAGTACAAAAGATGACCAGAAGATAATCAGAGAATACCATTTTTATATGAGCGATGATAGATCTCACTCTCATGAGTATGTCCAACATTGCTTTGAGAATTATTTTGAGTGGGTGCGGGAAAATGATATTTCTATGGATAGACATCTCATTTGGTCAGATAATTGCACAGGTTAATTAAAAAATGCTCGTATGTTTTATTGGTTATGTATAATGCATGTAGAGAGAGGTGTACCTCATATTTTGAGTTTTTTTTAGGCCGGTCATGGTAAAGGGGAGCATGATGGATCATGTGCATGTGTAAAGAGAGATCTAGTTAAGGAGAAATTAAGGATTTTAGATGCAGAACTCCTTAATGCTCGTTCTATTGTTGATTGGTGTACTTCAACATTGTCACAGGGGAACTCTTGATTCAATGATGCACAGATTCTTTTGGTTGGTTGAGTTGGGCACAATTGAAGATAGGTTGGATTGTCAAAGCATGAAAGATTCTTCAAAAATGTATTCATTTCAAAGCTCAGGTGCTAGTACATGGACCATTTAGACATGAGAGTTGGCTTATTTTTTTTCTGAGGTGTCTTCAGTGTGATTGGGATTAGTGTGAGTCAAGTGAGTGGGTCGATACATGGGTTTTACATTATCTAACTACTTTATCTTTCACATTCTCTATAATAAATGATGACATGGATTATTCACTTGACTATGACCATCTGTTAGATCTTTTATAGCCAGGACATGTTTTTTTCATTGGTTGCACCAAAGGGGAACAATGAGAGATTAGATTATAGGTTAGCATGTTGTGTACGAGGAAGCCAGAAACTTGCACAATCAAAGACAGATGATGATATGTTCACATATCCAATAGGATCACATGTTGCAGGAACATGGTTGCACACATACATGATTAGAAATAATGGTAATCCTACATTTGAAGACTATGAGAAGCATAAAACCATTCTCATGTATTCACACCTTGTTATAGCAACCAATGTTAAGTTGTTGAAACACCAAGGAAAACCAAAGACAAAGGAACTTTGGACTATTATTATTTATGATCATGAAGCAATATTTAATACCCTTAAGTAGAGAGACGACCCTTGAGGCACACTTTAGTAGGTAAGTGCAACTCACTGAAAGGTTTTCCATGTTCATTACGGTTACATTCAATACGTTCATTGTAGTTTTCTACTTTATTTGTTTGAGCCAATAAACTTGGTTTTGTATGTGGATTGTAAGTGTAGTTGGATAGATTCATGATAGATATATAATATTGAGGTGTGAATTTGATTAGCCCATCTTTTATGATGATAAAATTCACTATGCATTGGCTAGTCATGTTCTTTGGTTCGTTTAGTTACTTATACATTCATTTAATATTTTTTTTTCAACCTATAAACTTATTTTTTTCTTGTGCCTTCAAAATGCAGGGATTGGAATGTAAACATCATCGAGTACCATGTGTTAAACTTATACACTTTAGGAGTGGAAATGACACTTAAAATTTTGATATATAGTCGTGTTTCTAAGATTTTGAGGAATTTTATATCTCATACTTTTGGTAACATTGATATATTTATTCATAATATGTTATATCAATGATATACAATGAATTTGTATGAAAGGTGGTGTGTATAGTAAAACATGTATAATGATGAAATTCATGCAAGAATGATAATATTTGACAAAAAATTCTTAAGGGTTTGTTGAATGTGTTATATAAGATGTTTTTAATAAGTGTTTTATCTGTTTCCTTGGAAACGAGTTTGATAATTCCAACATTAATGCCAGCCCCAATAGATTTGCACATACAATAGACTTCCAACAAACAACACTTTGTAGACCTATAACTTTGTGGTGTTCATATTTCTTCAATTACAATGCATAATCCCATTTAGCTTTGAATCTCACCGAGAATAAATTAATAAATAATTAACCCCTAATGACATAAAAGGGAAAATGATTTGAATTTGAGATTTTGTTTCTGAAAGTTTTCCAAAACCACATAAATGAGTACCTTTGTCATGGACTACAGAGTCAAACATACAAACATAATAGAAACCATATGAACAACAAACTCAACTAGTAGGCTTTCAATATGTAAATTCCTTGCAATAATAAATCTACTAAAATGGTTCATTAATTTGACACCTAGTGACCCTAGAGGGAAATTGTGCCAAAGATATGCAAAACTATCTTACTGACTGGATGGGGTGAAACCATCATACATATTGTCAATTTGGATCCTATGGAACATGATCCAATAGCCCAACCCTTCCTATTAGGGTACAATTGCAAACACTTGTAGAATTATAGGAAAACAAATCCATATAGAACACATTTTCTAGTTTTACTTCCACATATACCAAAGGTCCTTGGAAATTAATTGTATGATCAAAGAGTACTAGTTGGGGCAGCACTTTTCCCGAAAGGACAAGTCTTGAAACCTTGGACAACTCCTCTAACTTAGGAACCCTCACTTTGGCTTGGAAGGGATAATTGGGGAACTTAATGAAGGAAGTACCCTTCAAACCTTGAACTCCACCAATATAACACTTGGGACACCTTGGGGCACATGAGAGAACATCATTTATTCATTTTTGGGCCTTGAAACAATACCCATCAAAAGTTATGGGGAATTGAGCATCTAGTTTATGCTTCTTTGTCAATCACATACCACTAACAATTTGAGAGCATCAAGAACCATTCATTGTGGGACCAAACCATCAGCTCCATTGGCTCTAGTTGGCTAGGTAAACACTAGGTGAGACCTTTCTTCACTCGCGTAGCATCAAGAATGTTTTGTCGCATATCAGACCGAAGTGTTCCCAAGGTGCACTAAGCCAAATTGGGCAGTGATTTTTGGAGATCCATATCTCAGACCTCGTGAGAGATATTAGATATCCTTGAAGTTCACAAGGACCATATTAGGAAGACCTCAAGCATGTAGCTCAATTCTAGGACATTCCACTCAGATTCCATTTTGCAACCCGATCTCGGTTGGTGTAAAAAGTTGCATTGTTGCTCAGTTGAAAGTTGCTCAATGGTGCATCTTTCAAACCATTTGTCGTGGGGTCAAATCATTAGCTCCATCAGCTCCATTTGGTTGGGTAAATGCTAGGGGAGAGATTTTTGACTTGCGAAGCATCAATATTGTTCCAGCGCAAGCCAGACCAAAGTGTTCCCAAGGCGCACTAAGCCAAAATGGACGGTGATTTTTGGAGAGCCATATCTCGGACCTCGTGAGAGATATCAGAGATATATGAAGTGTACAAGGACCATATTGGGAATTCCTACAAGCATGTATCTTAGTTTTGGGATATTCGATCAGATTCCATTTGGCAACCTGATCTCGGTTGGTGCAAAAAGTTACATTGTTGCTTAGTTGAAAGTTGCTCAATGGTGCATCTTTCAAACCATTCATGGTGGGACCAAACTGTTAGCTCCATAAGCTCCAGTTGGTTGGGTAAACACTAGGGGAGACCTTTTTTTCACTTGTGAAGCATCAAGAACATTACAGTGCATGTCAGACCGAAGTGTTTCCAAGGTGCACTAAGCCAAATTGGGCAGCAATTTTTGGAGAGCCATATCTCAAACCTCGTGAGAGATATTAGAGATCTGTGAAGTGCACAAGGACTATATTGGGAAGTTCTACAAGCACATAGCTTAGTTTTTGGAGATTCCACTCGGATTCCATTTGGCGACATGATCTTAGTTGGTGCAAAAAGTTGCATTATTACTCAGTTGAAAGTTGCTCATGGTGCATCTTTCAAATTGTTCATCATGGGATCAAACCGTTAGCTCTATTAGCTCCATTTGGCCAGGTAAATGATAGGAGAGACCTTTTTTTTCTTGAAAAGCATCAATAATGTTCTGACGCAAGTCAGACCGAAGTGTTCCCAAGTTGCACTAAGCCAAATTGTTCAACAATTTTTGGAGAGCCATATCTCAGACCTCGTGAGAGATATCAGAGATCCATGAAGTGCACAAGGACCATCTTAGGAAGGCCTACAAAATAATAGCTTAGTTCTAGAAGATTCCACTCAGATTCCATTTGGTGACACAATCTTGGTTGGTGCAAAAATTTGCATTATTTCTTAGTTGAAAGTTGCTTAATGGTGCATCTTTCAAACTGTTCATTGTGGGATCAAACCGTCAGCTCCATCGACTCCACTTGGTCAGGTAAACAATAGGGGAGACCTTTTTTGTCTTTCGAAGCATCAAGAATGTTCTAGCGCATGTCAAACCAAAGTGTTCCCAAGCTGCACTAAGCCAAATTTGGTAGCGATTTTTGGAGAGCCATATCTCAGACCTTCAACTAATGCAATTTGAATACTGACCTTCGTTCATTAGTAACTTTAACCAATACATGAGTGACCATGAATATTTTATTCATGAAACATAGAAAACAACCTTTGTAACAAATAAATACTACTTCGTTGATTGATATGGGTTCTTCTAACACTTCTTGAAATTCTAGCACAAAATCACAACTTCAAAATGTCAATTACTTCTAATCACCTTAGAATCACTCACAAGTTCTCTTCTTAGCTCATAGAATGCATTGTAACAAATGAACTAACTCTCACTCAATTTTTCAACCATCTTTTGTCTCTTATCCCTAGAAATATGCAACTACTCCTTGAGTTTCTCAATCATATCTTCAACTTCTGCAAGTTTTCTTCTATAAAACTCCATGTATTCCTTAAGGACCTCTCCCAATATGTTAGGCTTCTTCAACGAAACTAGGATTTGATACTGTGTGGTAAAATGTGTGATCAATAACTGCAACCAAACACTTCAATAAACCATTATATCAAGGGGTTAGTGAAAATATAAGATTCAAAGCATTATCATATATAAAAACCCTATAAAATGGCTCATTGCTTCCTAGTTGAAGCGAGTATGATTCTCATAGATGTCCATCAGTTTGGACATAGAGAAATTGGTGACTTGACTACTCCAAAATGGAAGATTCAATGCAAAGAAGATGAGCATGATGCATAGACTTGCATACTTTGCTCTCAAAAATTAGAAAATGAAAGATGCATTGAGCTATCAAACTATGAATGATATTGAAACTAAAATTCAAATGCAAGCTACTAAAGTAAGAACAATGTATATACTATTAAGCTATGAAAGGAAACTAGAATGCCATTAAGCTAAGAAATGAAGCTAACAATGCAAGAATGAAAGAAAACTATTATGAAAGCAAAGGACTATGGATGTACTAATGAGATCTAGAATGAAAATAAAATTATAACTCTACTCCAAATATTCTTGTTATGAATGAGCAAGGGAGCTATCCCTTTTATAAGAGATTCCAAGAAATGAGTGGTTGAGATTAAGAGGAAAAAGAGATTGATCAATGATGGAGATGCAGTTCCTCTCAATCCATGTGAGATGATAAAGTTATTTTGATTGGTCAACTTTTTGGAGAATAAGACAAAATTGGTATTTTCTCCCTTTTATTTGTTTTATCTAATTTTGAGTGCACACCCATGTGTGAATGGATTCACTTTTTGAACTTAGGACCTTTTGATTTATCACAACATTTTATGCTTTTTGGGTTTAGGCTTTGATGTTTGATGATTTGATTTAACAAGTTAGGATTAAAAATATAAGCAAGTTTGATTAAATGCTCAATAATTTAGAGTCTAGCGATAATGTCTTAGATTTAGGATTTATTAAGACCAAATTTTTGAGAAAAGGGAGATATGGGTTTGCTAGACTATTTTTAGGAGATTAAATTTTCCCATCTTTGACTAATGTGTGATCGATCTAGGAACACATATGATCAAAGAACATTTGAAGTTTGATTAAATCTAGAAATAGCTCCATGTGAAGCGATGAAACTATCCCACAGATTAGAACTGATTATGAACTTGATAGAATGAAGACCGATTGAAGAGTTGAAGATATCAGCTCTGGACTTAATTAAGCAAAGACTGATGAAGATATCTGAGTATATCAGCTCCAGGCTTTATTGAGCAAAGATTGATAAAAGTTTGAGCATTCAGCTTGTTGTGAAGCAATGAAACTAAATGTATGTACTCCAAGAAGATTTCCTAATTAAGTTTGAATTTGAATGATGAACCAACCTGATGTGCTACGATGAGACAGAAGGACATTCGATTGATTGATTGGGATAATTGACTTGATATGGGTCCTGATGAATCCAATTACCGGATTGAGGGGAGTTCTCAAAATTATATGGTGCGATGAATCTGATATGCCCCTAGGGATTGGGATTTTGATATGTAGTGATGAGAATAACTTGATTGGATCTTGATTTGAGTCAGGACCTAATGCCACTTGTTGATGTGAATCAAATTTTTGATGTAGTGGTATTGCCCCCTTGGGAATGAAATCAAAAGGAGGGTAGGTACAAGCCCGATAGATTAAAAAAAGCATTGAGATAATGATATGCAAGCTTGTTTGAGGTTTGGTTGACCAGGTTTGACCAAAATTGACTTTTTGAATTGAAAAGGGAAATGCGCAAGAAATTTGATCAAAAGGAATCTTGAATTGGAATCCTATAAGGAAAGCATTAGTGATCAACATCATTTGTAAAAAGAGGTTAGATTGTGTTTTTGAGGATCAAAACATCGCCGAATTTTGATTTTGGTCCCGAAAATGAATTTAGCACAGGGCGATTAGCCAAGGGTGCAATTTTTGCATCCATAGGAGCACTTTGGAAATTAGGTCAAATCTCTATATAAGGCCTAGAGGGGTCATTTTCAAGTCATTTTCATTGTCCACCTTTTGAGTTTTGAGAAGCTTCTCTAAGTGTAAATGGTGGTCCCTGTGTCAACTCATGGATTTGAGCATATACGGAGGCATGGATGACCTAGAGATTATGTGCCACATGTAAGTAGTCAATAAACTTCATCCTTGTATGCAATTTTTTCCTATTTTAGTCATTTTTTTCATCTTTTTGCATGTTTTTTATCAACCCTCCGCGATTTGTCGTACGATCCTACGAAAGGGCTTATACGACAATCTGCTAAAAATTCCTTTATCGTATGACAACATTATTTTTGTCACACAACACAAACCCACCTATTGTATGATAACATTCTTCATTGCCCCTTTTGTTGCATCAGGTCATTTCATTTGTCATTTCAAAGTGTTTTGTCGTCTGGGCTTTAATCTTTTGTCGTATGAACCTTGGGGCTAGTTTGGTCTTTTCTGCCTTTTTCATATGGGAACAAAGGCATTTTTCTCATGATTTTGTCATCCAGTTGCATGTTCGCCTTTCTTAGTAGCCTATTTGTGAGCTTTTTTTATTATGTTGTAGTGATTTCTCTTTGATTTGATGTCGATACTAATGTGGTTTCCGTTGTTTATCTTCATGCAGGTGCAGTTTCCTGATATACAGTTTAGGTCTACCTATCCTGCTACTATGCAGTTAGTTTACGGTCTATCAGATGATCAGAGGGCACATGTTTGAGCTTTTGGGCTTGCCTGGTTACTATAGATGCCTGATATTTGGGTGAACCATGGGATGTTGACTATACTAGTGGAGAGATTCCACATCAAGGACAACACATTTCACTTACCGATGGGGGAGATGACCATCACGTCCAAGGACATCTATAGGATTCTTTAGATTCCTTTTGTTGGAGTACAAGTGGACTACGATTCCACACCTTTAGTCAGCGTACAAGCACTAGCTCAAGTCTTTTAGGATCTATTGATTACAGATCGATCCATCACTTCAGATACTTTAGTAGAGTTATGGAGAGCAGCTGCATTTAGAGTGTATTCTTGCTAGATACATTGGTTTCTTTCTCATGGTTGATCGGTCACAATAGGGATTCTTGTGCGGTTGGGCTCAGGTACTAGAGAGATTGATTGCACAGCCTGAGAAGCTTGGTCGGGTTCAGTGCCTCCTAGCACAGATGTATCATGAGATGCATAAGGTGACTTACAGGGGGATTCGAGGCATGGATGCAGGGGTTTTGGTTCTACAAGTATGGGCATGGAAGCATCTCCTAGTTTTAGACCTATCACAAAAGATACATGGCAGGGTGGACAACCCTATATTTTTAGGTATTCAGGTTTCATTACACATCCCTTTCTGGGAAAGATAGATTACTGGAGGAGTCAGCTTGATGACTTGAGCTTGGTTACATTATGACCTTACCTTTAGGTAGAGGTCTGGGCTGAGTGGAGGACAATCCGAAGAGAGTTCTTTGTTTCATGCCCACTATTGGGCAAGACATCACTTACGATGGAGAGATTTGCGTTGTCTCATGTGTTGAGGTAGTATGGTCATATTCATAGTGTCTCCATGGAGTACACTACCTATGCTCAGTTTCTAGATGAGGAGCACAGAGACTGGTCCCACGGGTATGATCTTATCTTATATGTTCTTTTGTTGTGTAGATATCTTTGGAGTTTTGCAAGACATAGACTAAGCATTGAAATTTGTTATGTAGGTTATCTCTAGCATTGTGCACATGATAGGAGGTGATTGTGCTCAACTAACCAGCGTGAGAGTATCTAGAGGGAGTAATAGATGTAGGAGTTACTCTGGAGTATCGAGACCAGTTGTCTAGGTACCCTTTTCCCAGGTTTACAAATCTGACAGAGAGAGTGCCTAGGATTGATGAGGATCCCCCAGAGAAGGTACACATAGCAGGCATGCAGATTGATCCATAAAGAGCACCACAATGGCACCTCAGAGACCACCATAGAGGACTCCTACTCAGCCTAGAGTACGAGGAGAGGTTAGTCCTAGCATGAGTAGGACACCAGGGTCCGGGTGATAGAGAG
Organism: Thuja plicata; assembly: GCA_018584345.1. NCBI lineage: Eukaryota > Viridiplantae > Streptophyta > Pinopsida > Cupressales > Cupressaceae > Thuja > Thuja plicata. The sequence goes on along the minus strand of MU228200.1, from coordinate 103,309 downwards.
ATTGTGGGGAGATGGGCACCTTAGGGTTGATTAGAGGACAAGTCCTAGCCACAAAGGTTGCTGAGTAGAAGAAGACAGATGCGTAACCCAATCTAGGGCTAGATGTTGCAGTTAGAGTCATTTGACAATGCTAAGAGACATGAGAGGTTGTAGAGCATGAGGGACCTTAGAGAGAGGAGGGAGCTTAGAGAGAGTCGTAGACACCTCAAGATTTGATTAGGTCATTGAGAACACAATTATGAGCCTCTCAGACACAGCTAGTAGTCACGAAAGCACAACATGTAGAGAGAGATAGGGTTATTGTAGGGCACAAGGCCAGGGTGCAAGCATTAACCAAGGGATTTGCATCTAAGCATCTATCTCTACAGAGAGAGATTACACAATAGACCAGTAGATCTGCATATTACATTGCTTCTTATAGTGTTGCAGTTCCTATAGACCAGCAGGTATTGCCTTATTCACAATACTTGGCGTGATTGAAGGGAGTAGGCCCTCCACCCCGGATAGATGCTCCTCCACCTCCACTTCCAGATGGGGGAAATGGAGGAATTGAGACTTGATTATCCCTCTTCTTGTCTTATCCCATTCTTATTTTTGGAGATTCACATGATTGTATATGATTCATTTGCACCGAGGGTGCACATTTTTGCTCGATATTTATGGGAGCACACCTTTTTGTGTACACCAAGACATTTTGATATATATATATATATATCATCTTAAAATGGAAGCACTTCCATCTTGGTAGGTTTAGCACCCTTATTTAGTGCATTTACATGATAGTTTTGCATTTAGGATGCATCTGTAATTGGTAATTCTTCATTTATAGGTGAAATTAGGGTTAGGATCCTGAGGATTCTCCTTGATTTCCTTCTTCATGGATCTATTTTCTAGGTAGGAGCTATGTACTGGTCCTCCTAGCCTTCATCACATTTCTTCTAGGCCCCTGTGCCCTTTTCCAGCACTCTGTTCTATTTTCCCATCATCCTAGGTTTCTGGCTGACCTAGAAACTTCACTGGCACTCTAAGTTGACTAGCTTAAAACCTCAGGTCAGGATTGAGGTTGACCCTAACCTAGGTTAGGTTCAATTTTGACCTTTCCCTGGGTTAGGGTCGAGGTTGACCTTGACCTTTGTTGGGTTTTGGTTCCCGCTTTCAAGTTTGGATCATAGCGGGGCCCTCTAAATTCAAAATTGGCCACCGGATCTGAATTCAGAAGGGTTTTTATCCAAAATTTAATTAATGAATTTCCTCTTTAGTTGTCTATTGTGATTGGACCATAATTTGAGGTGAAATTTGAATTAGGGGCCCTCATATTGCCCTAGGAGGCTTACCTTGAAATTTGTATATAAGCACTCTCTTTTGCCTTCATTTGACATGAGAGGATGATGCAAGAATGCAAGAGGATGATATAGGAGGGAAAGATATGATGATTCCTTGATGCAAGCAATCATTTTGTGAACAATTTATTCTGGACATTCATTTTAGAAAGAAAGAGTTCTTCAATCCTTCCTTCTTCTTTGATCTACTATTTTCAACATTCAAGCATTCAAAAGATACAATCATGGGGTAGCAACTATGGGTTGTGAGTTTGGTAGGAGTACTTTAGCCTTTGGGGCTTGGTATGCTTTCTTTATCATATTCAAATATATGCATTTCTCTCTCATTTTAATTCATGCTAGGGTTTTGATCTAGAGGATTAGATCTTGACATTGCACATTCAAAGCTCTTCCTACAAGCAACACACACACACATTCTATTACATTCGGCTATTTGTGGAGGTGGAAATCACCAAAACGGGGGTTTTACTGAGGTAAAACCCTATATAGCCACCCAAAAACACCATTTTTAGATATCTATAGTCGCTATTTTGGGAGTTGCATAGCAGATTTGGATACCCTTTTCGGCAAACTTTTGAGATACGGGAACAAAATTTCCATCGGAGCAGTGTAGGTCAAGGTCGACATAAAGGGGCACAATTGTGCCCCTGTATTTGGGTCAAGGTCAACCTAGCTCAGAAAAGAAAAATATTTATGGGTTTTCTCCATCTCTAAATTTTTGTTCTAGATCTGGTTGTAGAATTTCCTGAAACTCGATATAGACACCAGAAAATAGGTATTTCTAGATTTGCTATGTTATGAGGTATGTATTTCATTCTATCTGAATTCATTATTCTTTGCAAACATTTCTAGATTTATATTCCTTATCATTAGAATTTCATGTATGTGGTTAATAGAGGCATAGGGTCTCTTTTATGTGCAAACCCCCATTGTTCTAAACCCTATCCATATTTCCCACCATACATTTTGGTGAACCCGTTTACGACAACTCTTTCTTTTTGGTGTTAGATTTGCATTTTATGTTATATCTTACATGCATATAAAAGTAGATTTATTTTATGCTCTTTCATTTATATTTCAAAAATAAAAATAAAAAATCACAAAATTTCTTTAAAAATACAAAAAAAACATTTACATTTTTCATGCTTGTAGTGCTACTTTGTGTTCAACATGTATGATTTTTGTTTTGAATACTTTGATGAAGATTTTATTGCAAAAGAGGATAGATCCCCTAATGAGGTACATGGAAGTGAGGATGAAAATTGTTTGAATAAGATCTCCATTGATTTTATTCCTATTTCATCCTCCTCTACAACCTCTTCAATTGACCTTTACCATAGGGTGTGTTCATGGTTACCTTCATATTCCACTATTTGCAACATTGATGCACCTAGAATGTTATATCCTAAACCTTTTTTTATGGTAAAAGGATGTCCTCAAATAACAATTAAGGGTAAATCTAGAGATCCTTTGGATTTATTTGATAACACAGATTTTGTTTCACATTCTTATCGCACACGGAATAACCCTCAACCTATTATTCCAGTTTCTTTACCTCCTTCTCAACCTATGCTTCCTCAGGAACCTATGTTGTCATCTTCCTTTAAGGAGTATGACTTAGTTGAGCAAATGTACTACTCCTGCTAAGACATCTTTATGGGAATTGCTTCAAACTTCCCCGACATATCATGAGGCATTGCAAAAGGCTTTATCTACCCTTCCTTCTTCACCTCTTAACCAAGAGAATATTAATTCCTTTTTGGAGTGCATGCATACTATGCCTTCTTTACCTCCTATTGTGTTTATCGATGATGATTTACCTTTTGTGGAGGTGCGGAATCAATATGATGCTCATATGGTTGTTGTTTCTCTTAATCATAGTATCATTCTTAGAAAACTAATTGACAATGGATCTAGGCTTAATGTTTGTAGCATGGATATGCTTAAGGAAATTAAGGCTGATCTTATAACTATTCAACCTGACAATGTCTCAATTCTTGGATTTGATAATATTGCAAAGAGAACTTTGGGCATTATTACGCTACGTGTTAAGGTTGGTCTGGTTATTCTCAATACACCTATTCATGTTGTGCCTGGACCTCTCAATTATAACCTTCTTTTAGGTAGACCTTGGTTACATACTATGCATGTAGTTCCTTCTACTCTTCATCGCAAGGTTAGGTTCATTTATAACAACTTGATGTATACGCTACATGCAAATGATACGTCGAATCCTTGCTTAAATGGAGAATATGCTAAAGTTTTTGAACCTCTCCAACCAAGTAAAGAACCTGAAAGGCCACCTGAGATTAAACAAACTAAAGATCCATCTTATTCTTTGACTGGGGATGATTAGGGAACATTGAAATTTAATCCTTCTTTTATTGGGGAATATAAATTTTCTGATTTGGAATTCATGAAACAACAAAGTGGGTTTGAAAAACAAGTTTTTACTCCTCCCCCACTTTTTGCAGAATTAAAAAGTAACTTTGTTGTTGCCTCAATTGAAGAAACAATTGAAACAATAAAAATTGATTGCTATGACATTGTGATATATGCAAATCCTATGACTCAATCTGATATGGCCGATAGATATGGTTATGGTTATCATCTACTCAAGAAATCAGGATTTAATGGGAAAGGATGTGGTAAATATGAACAAGGTATACAAGTACCTTTGGAAAATTTATGATTATACATATGGATTGGGGTTCAATCCTTACAAACAACCATGAAATTTTCCTCTCAATGTTAATCATATCTGTGGTGGACATTTGAATTTGGTTAACCCGCTCCTCCTCGACATGGATCAAAAACCTATCTTGGATGTTTTTCCTGAAGATGAAGCCTTAGCGAATTTTTTAGGAGCTTATGAGGATATACCTATGTTTCATCATAAAAGACGAAATCCCTATTGTCTAAATACAAAAGCTTATTTTGGAGATGATGATGAATAAGATATTTCTCCTTTACCAATAGATTCTTCAATATGAAGTAATTTTCTAATAATTGAGACTATTGAGGTTCAATTGGATGCAAATGAATCTGAGAAGATGATAAAATTGGGAAGTGTTTGAATCAAGATGAACATGATCAGTTGATTTTCCTTTTACTTGAATTTAAGGATATTTTTGCTTGGACATATTCAGATATGCTGGGTATAGATCCTAAGATTGTTACTCACAATATTGTTCTCAAACCAAATGCTAAACCTGTGAAGCAGAAAATCCGAAAGATGAATCTAGGAATTGCCTTATTAGTTAAGGATGAAATTAAAAAATTATTGGATGCTAGATTCATCTACTCTATTGATTACTCAAATTGGATTTCAAACATTGTGGCTGTTTCAAAAGGAGAAAATAAGATAAGAATGTGTACCAACTTCTAAGATTTAAATAAGGCATCCTTTAAAGATGATTTCTTGTTACCTAATATTAATATGATTTTGGATTCCACAGTAGGTCATGCTCTATTATCTTTCATGGATGACTTTTTGGGCTATAATCAAATCTTTATTCCTACTGAAGATCAACTTAAGATCACATTTATAACACCTTGGGGAACATTTTGTCGGGTCATGATTCCTTTTGGACTAAGAAAAATGGGAGCAACTTATCAGCGAGCCATGAATTTTATTTTTCATGATTACATTCATAATATTCTTGAGGATTATGTGGATGATATCTTGGCAAAATCTATACGAAGAGGAGGTCATATTAGTATTTTACAAAAAATATTTGAAAGGATTAGAAGTTACAATATGAGATTGAATCTAAGAAATGTGCCTTTGGAGTTGATTCTAGTAAATTATTGGGGTTTATAATCTCTAAGTGAGGCATAGAGGTAGATATTGAAAAGATTGATGTTATTGTTAATATGCCTCATCCTAAGAATATTTCTCAGTTACAAAGTTTACAAGGAAAAATTCAAGCTATTCGTCGCTTTGCTTCTAACTTAGCTGATAGAACTATTCCTTTTACTTCCTTTCTCTGAAAGGATACCACTTTCTCTTGGAATGAGTAATGTAAACAATCCTTTGAGAAATTTAAGGAGTATCTCACCAATCCTCCTATTTTGCAACCTGCTCAATTTGATAAAGCCTTTTATCTGTATACTTCAGCCACTCCAAATGTGGTGAGTGCGTTGTTGGCTCAACATGATAGTGAAGGTAAGGAAAGACCTATGTACTACATTAGTCAGACTTTACTTGATTAAGAAAAAAGATATACAGATTTGGAAAAACAATGCTTAGCTTTAGTTTATGCTTGTCAAAAACTCAGGCATTATCTATTAAATGTTGAAGTCTATTTGATTGTTAAATTTGATCCTTTGAAACATCTTTTCTCAAAGAGTGATCTCTTTGGACGTCTTGCAAAGTGGGTGATGTTACTTATAGAATTTGATCTTAATTTCATTTCTCAAAAGTTAATTAAAGGATAAGCTTTAACAGATTATTTGGCTGAAGCTCCTTGTCCTCATTCTGATACATTCTTTACTTCAATAGAATTCCCTGATGAAAACATTCTAACTATTAAACAGGATGATGTTTGGGAATTATATTTTGACGGATCTAGATGTAAGACAGGTTCTAGTGTTGGCATTATCTTGATCCCTCCTACAAAAAAACCAATCCTATGTCATATAAATTGACTTTTCCTTGTACTAACAATATTGCGGAGTATGAAGCTCTTATAGCTAGCTTACAAGCATCCTCATCCCTTAACATTAAAAACTTGGAAATTTATGGAGATTCAAAATTGATTATGGAACAGATTAAACAAGGTTAAAAGACTAAGAATGATAAAATGACACGATATAGAGATTTGGCTCTTGATGTTCTTTCACAATTATCTTCTTATACGATTCAAAATTTACCTAGGAAAGATAATCAACACACAAATGCCATGGCAAGTGCAACTTCTTTGGTTTGTCTTGAGAATAATGTTAAAGACTTTTAATTTACTATACATGCTCTTAAAAACCTAGAAATTTCCAATGAGGTTACCTCTACTTGTTTCAATTTGCATTTGGATGAACGATATTCTAATATCTTTCATTTTTTGAAAGATGGTACTTTTCCCGAATCAGTAACAAGGAACATGCGTAATCGTATTAGGAAGCTTGCAGCACGTTATATCATGTTAGGAGATACACTTTACAAATGATCTTATGGTGGTTTTCTATTAAGATGTCTTAGTAGAACAAAAATTCCAATAGCTTTGGTAGAAGCTCATTCTGATTCTTGTGGGGGACATTTTGGTGAAAAATATTTAGTCAATAAACTTCTTAGAATGAGATATTATTGGCAAAAAATGGAACAAGATTCTTTCATGTTCATTAAGAAGTGTCCTCAATGTTAGCAACATAGTAATTTGATTCATGCTCCTGCTCGTGAGCTTCATAATCAAGTTTCTCCATGGCCTTTTAGTATTTGGGGGTTTTGATCTTATTGGAAAAATCTCACCGGCATTTTCTCAAGGACATACGTACATCCTGATAGCTACATATTACTTTATAAAGTGGGTGGAAGTTGTCCCTCTCCGTTCAACTACTATGGATGTTATTTGTGATTTCATTCTCAACAGTATTATAACATGATTTGGTATTCCTTAGACGATAGTTTTGGATAATGGTACCTCTTTAAATAATAAAGAATTCACAAAATTCTTGGAGAAATATCAATTCAGCATAGATTTTCAACTTCCTATTATCCTCAATCTAATGGTCAAGCTGAAGCATCAAATAAAGTCATTGAAAAAATTATGAGGAAAACAGTTAATAAGCATGTGAAAGATTGCCATACCCAGCTTACCTATGCTTTATGGGCTTCTAGGACTAGTGTTTGTACTACCACAGGTACTTCTCCTTATAATCTTGTCTATGGTACTAATGCTATTATGCCTTTCGAATTGGAAATACCTTCTTTACGTGTTTCATTTCATGGGATAATTGACAAAGATACATTTAGAGAAAAATAATTACAAGAATTAGAAATGTTGGATGAACAACAAATAAATGCTTTGGAACATATAAAGGCATTTGTGAGCCATCAACTTTCAGTCTAAGTTCTTCATTTTCTTTTTAAGATCTATCAAGATCTTCAAGAGCTGCTTCAAGATTCTTTTTCAAATGTTTTGCTTCTGCTGAGTCCATGATCTCCTCAAGTGGTTAAACTTATTTTCTGAGGACCAGAGCTCTGATACCAATTGTT
>MU228200.1:62920-78735 GCA_018584345.1 Thuja plicata | reverse complement strand
TTGCCCTTGTTTTCATTGTGAATCTCTCATTGTATGGTTTATTGGCAAGGTCATGAGTTTATAGCTCTAGCTGAGAGCAATTTTACAAATCTTGCAACTCCATGCATAGGGAGCTATGGATCGATTTATGAGGGCTCATTCTTGAGTTTCCTTGCATGTAAGGATTCATAGAAGTGCACTACTTTTGTGTGTACAGTATCAAGTATGATCATGTTCCTCCTTTCTGCAATCCCATTCTGCTGAGGGGTTCTAGGTGCACTCAACTGTCTTTTAATATCATGTTCTTCACAATAATCATAAAACTGATCAGAGGTGAACTCTCCTCCTCTACCTGATCTCAGACATTTCAGTTTCAATCCAAATTCATTCTCAACTTTAGCTTTGAATGTTTTAAACTTCTCAAAGGCTTCAGACTTCTCCTTTAAGAACGCAACCAACATCATCCTAGAAAAATCATCAACAGACAAAATGAAATATCTTTCTCCATAGTATGATCTTGTTTCGGTAGGACAACACAAATTTGTATGCACTAGATCCAATTTGTTCTCAGATGATTTTTGCTTGCTTCTGAAGGAACTCCTTACATGCTTTCCCATAACACATTCCCTGCATACTATGTCTACTGGTCTTGCAATACTTGGTAGGTCTCTAACTGCCTTGACATTACTGATCTTTACTATGTTATTAAAATTGATATGACATAGTCTCTTGTGCCATAGCCAACTATCATCCACCTTTGCAACAAAACAACTTACATCAAAATTGAGCTGAAAAACATTACCTTTAGTTTTAGAACCTGATGCAATCATGTCTCCATCCTTGTTGTTAATGATGCACTTATTTTCTTTGAACTCCAAATGATAACCCTTGTCAAGTAGTTGTCCAACACTCCACAAGTTATGATGTAATCCATCAACATATAGAACATCATCTGTCTTGTTCTTTCCATCCAAAGTGATAGAACAAGACTCATTGTTGGAAAGTTGACTTCCTAAGGATGCATGACTTATTTTGTGTTGTCATCATGACAACAAAGTAATGTTTAGTTTCTGTCATGAAAGAAAAAATGACTAAGTATGGAAAACATGGCGGACAGAGTTACTCAGCGATCAGCACATCAGCGCACGTGTGAGAGATTGAGTTAGCATATGCACGCTTAGATATGTTGTATGACACATGTACATGCTACATCCTGACACACATAGTATGAAACAATAATACGACAAAGTTACAGGTAGATCAGTAGACCAACAGTCCAGAAGACAGAGCATGGAAGCCGACTATTGTTTTGATCAGCATGAATTATTTTTTAATGTAATGGCTAAGTGCCTTTGGTTATATGTTTGTAATAATTTAATTAACATTATAGTAAACACGCTTAAGCTAACTTGTTTGGAAACGTTGTGTATTTTGTTTTAGGGCCAACTAGAGTCTTGTTTTGGGTTGCCCCTATTCAGATATGAACATATAAGTTTGTAATGTAAAGTTATGTTACAAGTGGTGTTTATTATGTAAGAGGAAGATACAAAAGAGTAGTATAATGAAGTCACTATATGATATAGCTCTTTAAGAGAGTAAGAGCATTCGCGCGCACACAGAACTGATCAGACAACAGTGTCATCACAACAATTCACTTTTGATATAGTGTATATCAACTTTCAGAAGGTTGTAGCCTTTATCATATTGGGCAGTGAGCCTAGGAAGTGAGCCATATACCTTTAATAGGGTTTTTTAAAAGACTCCTAATAGGGTTAGACCTTTAACCAGGTCATTGTACTCATTTTGTAAAGACTACTTCTAACAGGGCAAAGGAACTTTAACAGGTTCATTATACCTAGTACAATATTTGTGGGTACTAATTCCCACCAGGGTTTTCCTCTGATCAAGGTTTCCCCATAATCATATCATTTGTTATAAGTTCTTGTATTAAGCTTCATTCTATGTATGTTTGATTTATGTTTAAGTTGCTAAAAAGTAATTAATAGACAAACACTGATTCACCCCCCTCCCCCCTCTCGGTGTTTCCAACAATTGGTATCAGAGCTCTGGTCCTCAGCAAATAAGTTTAACCACTTGAGGAGATCATAGACTCAGCAGAAGCAAAACATTTGAAAAAGAATCTTGAAGCAGCTCTTGAAGATCTTGATAGATCTGAAAAAAAAAATGAAGAATTTAGACTGAAAGTTGATGGCTCACAAATGCTTATTAAGAAATTAAGAAAAGATTTGAAAGATTGTTCTACAAGTGATTTAGGGAAAATGATCAAAAAGCTCAATGAAGAGAATATGTCTCTAAAAGATAAAGTTGAAAATCTAGATGAACATCTCACAGACAACCAAATTGCTATTGACGAAAAGATCAAAGAAAGCAAACAACTAGATGATGAACTCTTGAAAGCAAACATGAGAGTCCTAGAATTGAAAGGAAACATGAGATTCCTGGAATTGGAAAACATAAAGAAGAAGTTGGAATTTGAATTAATAGAAGTAAAGGATAAGATTGATAAACTCCACACAAGTTCTAATTCACTTCAATCTCAGCTTAATGTACAAAAGCAAAAAGGTGACACTACTGGTCTTGGATATAGTTTAGCACAAATTGAAATCAACTCATTGCAAGAAAGAAAGAAAGAAAGATCATGAAGCACCTTCTAAGGAAAAGAAAGTTGAAAGTGTTACAGAGATTAAAACAGATCCACCTAAAGGAGAAATCAAGCAAGTTAACAGAACTTGTTATGCATGTAACAAACATGGTCATTTGGAAAGAGATTGCAAAGAGGTAAGACCTTTCAATGGTTACTGTTTCTCTTGTAATAAATTTGGTCATAGGACTATACATTGCAGAACAAGTCAAAGAAACTAGTCACAGTAAAATCAAAGAAGAATGAATCAAAACAATCAGAGAAATCAACCTCAAAGGAATTTGCAGAATACCACATGTCAGATATTTAACTACAATGGAAACACAGCAAAGCAGTGCAACATGATGAACAAAAGCATTAGACCTCCTATCATTTGTCACACATGTGGAAAGGCTGGACACATCTCAAGGTTTTGTAGATCCAAAACTCAAAAGAAAGAGGATCCTAAGAAGTCACTATTTGAAGAAGAAGGAGAAGTTAAGTTTGTTCAGGTAAAAGAAGATTCAATCAAAATTTGGGTTGAATTAAAGAAGGACAATAATGTTGACAAAGTAGTTGATGCATCCATAGTGGACACACCCTCTACTTCTTCTTGAATAGACCTTCTTGGTCTTAGGGGGTGCTATTCTAGCTCAGGACCCCTGCGTGGTTGGTATACTCACCTCTGAGTATGTGCCTACGAATTCATGGTTATAAGCACATAATATTGCTATATGAATTCACGCATTGTCTAAAATGCATCGGGATCAAATTTTCAAAATCTCTGAGTAATTTGCATATGGTTGAAAACATTAAATGTGGTAGATTGTATAAAAGAAAGTAAGTGTTCGATCTTCTTCACACTTGTATTCAAGATCATAGAATTTGGAGAACATTGGAGCACTAGGCATCAAGGCACAGAAGCATAACAGATTTGGCAGTTAAGCGAACAGATAAGAAGTTTGGAATGGAAACCTAGCAGTCGCGCCATTTCAAAATTTCATGAAACCCTACTTAATCAAGTACCAAGTAAGTATGGTGACTCTAGTAATATTTGATATTGCAGAGAGGAAGTGATTTGTATTCAAGAAACATCCATTCAAATCCATACTGGATGATGTGGAAGGGGCTTTCTCCAAAACCCCGCTAGGTGTTGTTCACGTGGAAGATATCCACGCTTACATTTACTATAAGAAATAAATAGTAGGAGATGTCAGCATAGCCACTCATATGGGATCTATGATGAAACCTAATTACACATTCAAGGATGAGTTCACACACTTGATAGATAACCCTATTTTTGAATACTCTAATGCGCATGAGTTTGATGAGCTAGAATGGGTGAAGATATTGCTAAGCAGAATACATGATGATCTTTATTGGATTGGTGAGGTTCCTGTGCGCATCACTATAGACCTAATCCATGAATTAACTAGACTTCCCAAGACTGGACTAGTTTTTCCTACTGGCAAGGATGTCAAAAAGCAAATTGAACAAGTTTGCATATCGAGAAGTGACAAGTGCGGAATGACTGTTGACCCTATCAAAGAAGATGACATAAAACTTTTAACAATGAAACTTGGGTATAAGTTTCAGCAAGAAAGAAGGTTGAACAATGTCTCTACAACAACAGTCCTAGCAACTATCAGATTGGTGAAGGATAGCACTCAATACAACCTATGTGAGATCTTGTGTGGTCAATTGATTGACAACATATGAATCATCAAGCATGACAGGAGCAAGACATTCAGGTTTGGATCCTTGATCATCTACTTGTACTTCCATATTGTTGGAAAGGTTGCAAACCTTTACCTAGACAGGAGCAAACCCACAATGTCTTAGATTTCTCTTAAGGCCACTTTAGAGAGCAGTGCAAGGGACGCCATTGATAGGGATATTAAGACATGTAGGATCAAAATGCAAAATAGGTTTAGATTATCTGAGAAGATAGTTGACAAATATAAGGATACCATATGTTTCATGGTAGAAAAAAATTGCACTTGCATGGAGGAAGTTGAACCTAGAACCAAATGGATTCATCCTCTTGGTTATGAAGTGGAAGAACATGTGTTAGAAGGATATGCTCAAGTTCTATTATCTGCACCCAAAGATCCTAATGAGCCTAGGTAGGGAACTTACAAAGAGAAGACCAATGAAGTGGATACTATCTTACATAGTGCTGATAATAAAAGGAAAGCATCTAGAATTACATCTAACATATTAAAAGTTTATGGAGTCACTCAAGAAGATCTTGACAAAGATAGAGATGCCAAGATAGCAAAAGAACTTGAGAAGGCTGAATAGATCTAGAAGAAGAAGAAAGTAGAGAGCACCTCTGTGCCCTCTACCACCATTGATTTAGACTCATCTCCACTATCTACACCAAGCGAGAAGACTAGAGGAAGAAAATAGGCACCCAAAAATCACCCATCCTCAAGGAACACTCGGAGCAAAGCAAAGAATACTCAAGCTCCTCCTGAGCTAGGATTTAGACCTAGTCTAAATGTTTTGAGGAACAGGATTGTAAATGAAGGGAGATTAGATACACTTTCTAAAGTCTATGACAAGTATCAAGAAATTGATAAGACTGAGATACATTCTATGATCATATCTCGTATGATCAAATTTAAGAAGACAGTTCTTGAACTCAAGACAGTAATATCGAATTAGTTATATACATATTGGAGATCATGAAAAGACATGCAATAGAGGAAGAAATGAAGATTAGAGAAGAAACATTGGATACTCTTCTCCCTGTATGCTCTCATGATGAGAAGGCTATATTATTAGATCTGGTGAAGCCTCATCTCCAAACTAAGACAAGGACCTTACAGATTATGAACAAAGAGTATGAGAAGATAGGTAAGGAGACTGAAAAGGCATTTGCACAAGTCTTTATGGATAGACACATGTATCCACCAATGACACCTACTACTAAGGAAACTCTAGCTCCTCCTAAATAGGTTACAAAACCAGTGATTCAGATAGCGCCTATGACAGGTCCATAGGTTTCAGTGCCCATAGTGACATTAACTTCTGATACAGATAAAGACTTAGAAGACACTATAGTAGTTGATAATATAAAGATATCCATGACTGCATCTGAAAAAGATATGGACAAAGTTGATAAGCCATTTGTAAGCACTAAAGAAATGTGCACTGATGATACATCTACACAACAAGATGAAGTTCCCATAAATGATCCAATTGATATAAATGAAGTAAAAGATACTCAAGGTGATAAGACACCAATAAAAGAGATACTAGTAAAGGTTGAATGCATGGATACCAGTCCAAACACTATATTCTCACCATCCACTCAACCATCTACCTCATTGTTGTCAAGGTTAACTCCTAATTTAGCAAGTCTAGATGCATCAGGAGAAGAAGACCTAATCAAGATCAGCATTCTTGATATGGAAAAAGCAAAGGAGAAAAAAGTTATGAGGAACCCTCACTTTTTGGAAACAGTAAACATATTGAATGACTTAGTACCTGCTGATCAGAAAGTAGCCAAAGTCCAACCAGTTGAAGATGTGGACAACATTTTCACAAACTTCAAAACACATTTTACAAGCCTAGTAGATTCAGCTACTAAGATTGTTGAAGATGAATATAAGAAGGAGAGATTGAATGAATTGGTAAAGAACTTTACCTTAGACTTGAACTCCTTAAAAATTGGACAATCCATACTGAAAGAATTGGCAGCCAAAGGCAAGAAATTTATAGCTAGCTGCATGGATAGAATGAAGTTCACCTCTGAGCACACTAAAAAGGTAGAAGAGGCAGAAATCATGGTGGATAGCCTCAAAAAATTAGTTGAAACATCCACGCAAGACATGAACATTTGCAACAATGTCTATCAAGGACAGATGGATAAAATTGGGAAGGCAAAATTGGAAATCAGCAAGATAAGAGTAAGACAAACTCAGTTGAGAAATGCACTTGCGCCATCTCTAGCAGTCTTAAATGAGAACATAAAATAGATTTATGCCACCATTGCAACATATGATCAAGGTCCTTGCATGGATTTAATGAAGATGGAGAAACTGACTTATGCCCTATGTGCACATCTTCAAACAGTTGATGCTATGAAAGTATTTTTGCAGAAAGAGATCCAATCTCTTTAAATTGTGTACCCTGAAGTTTACATGGAGTAAGTATGTAGAAAACTTACAAGTTTTTGTATACCTTTTTCATTAATGTCAAAGGGGGAGTAATATAGAATGTGCATATGTGGAGAAGTATATGTATATATCAATAAGATGTTATGATATACAATCATTTTTTTGTGTTAAGAAATTTTGAGTAACTTGGCCACATTCCTTTGTTGCCATAAATGACAAAGGGGGAGATTGTTGGCAAGTTGACTTCCTGAGGATGCATGAATCAATTTTTTTTTTCATCATGGCAACAAATTCATGTTTAGTTTCTGTCATGAAAGACAAAATGACTAAGTATAGAAAACAGGGCAGACAAAGTTACTCAGCGATCAGCACATCAGCATACGTGCGAGAGATTGAGTCAACATATGCACATTCAGATATATGTTGTATGACACGTGTACATGCTACATCTAGACATGCATAGTATGGAACAATAGTACGGCAAAGTTACATGCAAATCAATAGACCAATAGTCTAGAAGACAGAGCATGGAAGCCGACTACTGTTTTGATCTGCGTGAATTATTTTGTAATGTAATGGCTAAGCACCTTTGGTTATATGTTTGTAATAATGTAATTAACATTGTAGTAAACATGCTTAAGCTGACTTGTTTGGAAGCGTTGTGTATTTTTTTTTAGGGTTGACTAGAGTCTTGTTTTGGGTCGCACCTATTCGGATATGAACATATAAGTCTATAATGTAAAGTTACGTTACAAGTGCCGATTATTATGTAAGAGGAAGATATAGAAGAGTAGTATAATGTAGTCAGTATATGATATAGCTCTTTAAGAGAGTAAGAGCATTCGCACATACACAGAAATGATCAGACAACAGTGTCATCACAACAATTCACTTTTGATATAGTGTATATCAAATTTTAGAAGGTTGTAGCCTTCATCATATTGGGCAGTGAGCCATATACCTTTAATAGGGTTTTGTAAAAGACTCCTAATAGGGTTAGACCTTTAACCAAGTCATTGTACTCATTTTGTAAAGACTGCTTCTAACAGGGCAAAGGAACTTTAACAGGTTTATTATACCTAGTACAATATTTATGGGTACTAATTCCAACCGAGGTTTTCCTCTAATCAAGGTTTCCCTGTAATCATATCATGTGTTATGAGTTATTATATTAAGCTTCATTCTATATATGTTTGATTTATGTTTAAGTTGCTGAAAAGTAATTAATAGACAAACACTGATTCACACCCCCCCTCTCAGTGTTTCCAACATAAAGGCTTATCAAAAATCACTTCAGAAGCAGTATAATCATAAGGTAATTGAATGATCATTCTTAGTGGGTGATTTAGTGCTATATGAGAATCAAAGAAATGTGAATTCTTTACCTGGTGAAAAAGGAAAGTTTATCCCTAATTGGCTTGGACCTTTTTTTGTAATTGAGGACTTTGGTTCAGATGCTTACAAAATTTATGATATGACTGGTGTGCCTTTTAAGGAACCTATCAATATTATGCATCTAAAACATTATTATCCCTAGTACATCATTCTTTCCTTGTGTATTTATGTATTCCTTATAAAATAGTTGTAGGTTATGTGATTTTAGAAAATTACATTTGAGTACATTTATACACATTCTTTCTTTCTGTTAAGTTTTATGTTAATAGTGAAAATATAGTAATCAATCATAAAAATAACTAGCAAAGAGAGTTTTTCATCTATATATAATTTTTTTTTTATTTCGATACATATGTGGCACAATGCCCTATCTATCACTCTCTCTATCCCTATGCTCTGGTGGTCGATGGCTCCCAGATCTCTCTGGTCTATGATGTGAAGATGAATATCTTTGTATGGTATTCTGTGACTGGCTCCTCGATATGCTAAGCTCATATACATGCTCCTGTGATCTTCGTAGGTCAGCCATCAACCTCTCCTCTCTCTCTCTCTCTACATAACCTCAACTTTTGCTGGACACAAGCAAAGATGTGTGCGTGCCTTCCAGGATCTCTGTGACCAATGGGGAACTCTCCCTAGCTGGCTAGTAGTCAGTAGGATAGGCATGTATCCTTCAGGACCTCAGATACAAAGCTCCTCCACTCTGGTACGCTGGCTACATAATTAAAATATATTTATCTTTTAGTACTTTTTCTTCAAAAATTAAGTTAAATATTTAAATAAAATATGTGTTTTATACCTAGATCTCCCTCCTAGGTATCATTGAAGGGTCTGGATGGTGTGGGAATAGAGTGATTAATCTCTCCACACTCGCTATGTTTAGGTCTCAGAGGTGGTGTCTCTATATGAGCGCATGGAGATCATCGTGATCTTAGTGGTGTTGCATGAACAATATGCTCATCCACACTAGTACAATTAGCTAGGGGCATCTTGTCTTCTCTCTCCTCTAATCTCTCCTCCTCAATGGGATATCCTTTAGAGATGGGATCCTCCTTGTCTCTATGGTCCTCCTTCTCCTCTAGTACGCTACTATCTCGGTGTGTCCTCTCTAAAAGGCCTAGATCACCTGTGGGATAGTCATCAGGGAAGATGGGGTGGGTTCCCTTTAGACTCCAATATGTGATGTAGTCCATGTTGATCCCTGAATGGACCACATAGGCTACCTCTATAACCTCTCTCTTTTTTGTATTATTGTCTATGATGTCCGTTGTTGATGGCCGACGTATAGCGCCAGGCCTCTGATAGTATCTTGTCAGATGTGCATACCGAGGTACTGCTCTGGGGACCCCCTGTATAAGACCAAACTGTCTCATCACTCTATCATGGTAGTACAACATTACTATGTGACTAGAATGACCCTCTAGAAGCTTGTGCTGCTATGAGTGTCTCATCTGATGTTGTGTATATAGTCACTTTGTCATGCGATAGTATGGTCTCCATATCACATCTATGCATGCTACATGGTCTAGACATACCCTCTAATAGAGGATATCTTTGTGCTGCCAGAAATATCCCTATGGATAAGCAAAGCCTCTAGGTGTGCCCACATCTACCATCACAGGAACACCCTATGGTCGTGTACATGCAAAATGCTCGAACAACCAAATCTGTAATAGTATGCATATAGTGAGACTCTCTCATTGATATCTCACCAACTGACATAACTCATGGTATAGATGGGCTAGCATGCTACGACCCCACACAAAGATGGTCCTATCACTCTCCACCCTACATACGAGATGGGTAAAAGGTGCTGAAAATATTGTACCCTTTGTGTTGGGTACTACAACCAAAGAAAGTATACACAACATAACCCTCTATACCAAGGGTGTCAAACCTGCCTGGGTTCTCATCTGTGGAACTTGTCCCAGGAAATACTTTTCATCTGCATGAATATCCTCAGGACCTTGATGTACTCTCGGTTAGATAGGCTCACCTTGAACTGGAAGTCGCAGGATCATGTATACATCCTCCAGTGTCACTGTGATCTCTCCTGAGGGAATATGAAATGAACATGTGTCCTCATCCCACCTCTCTATAAGATCTCATATCATGGCTCAATGGAATCTCATCTATGTTAGGACTGTTACCTAGTATAATCCTATGTCTCTCAGGAGTTGTGTCTCATCCTTTTTTAGCTTGGACAGCTTCTCTTTGATGATCAGTAGTGGCCCTCCAAAGAGGTGCTCTTGGAGATGAACCAAGTCGTGTAAGCACAAAAAAATATCATATCAGAACTATAGAACCAAAAAACTATATATCCAACTTGACTAGGTCAAGTTCAACCTCTGTTAGGTCGAGGTTGACCTTCCTAGGTCAGCGTCAACCTCTCTCTAGGAAAGGTGTGGACCTTCCCAGTTTATGTCAACCTTAAAGGGTCAAGGTTGACATAACTTGTTTAGCCTCTACCTTTAAGGGTCAGGGTCGACCTTGCCTATAAAAATAGTAATTTGAGATTATAGATATAAAAAAACAATGAACTTACCTCGGGAAGGGGCTTTCCTATGGCTAGGCACTATTTCAAGAGCTCCATTCATGTCGCTCGAAGCTCCTCTCTGCTCGACATCTTTCTTTCTCTCCTAAACTTTGAAAATGGTAAGAATGAGGAGGTATGTTCTCTCTTCCCTTAATTATAGATAAAAATTAGGGCTTTTGTTAGGGTTTATTTAGGTTAAATTCAAATTTCCCTTCATCTGCTTTTAGATAGACATTCACTCTTTTCATCATAACTGGTATTTTGTAGCTCTGTTTTCAATGTTATCTACGGCGTTGGAATCATGATTCAGATACCTAACTCCTTGAATTAGTTTAGGAATGTTAGGAATCCTTATAACTAGTTTAGGAAAAGTTTTTTCAACAAATTACATATCTAGTGTATAGGGCTATCCTTATCACCCCGTTTCACCCTTCAGAAGTAGTAAGCCGAAAAAGGGGGGCATAAGGGGCTCTATGAAATTCTCAATTTCATATTAGTAAGTCTTAGGTGGTTTATGGATTTTCATTAACCTTGTGTGTTGCAGGTTGCGGGTACTAACAGTTTCTTGCAGGATCTCTACATTGAGGACTTGGCTATATCCTTTTTATTTATTATGATGTTTTCTTAATTTATCTTGCATATTCACGTAGTGTCATATCTAAGATAAAGTGGGGGATAAATGTATCATCTTAAAATGGAAGCACTTCCATCTTGGTAGGTTTAGCACCCTCATTTAGTGCATTTACATGATAGATTTGCATTTAGGATGCATCTGCACTTGATAATTCTTTGTTTCTAGGTGAAATTAGGCTTATGATCCTTAGGATTCTCCTTGATTTCCTTCTTTGTGGTTCTATTTTCTAGGTAGGACCTATGTACTGGTCCTCCTAGCCTTCATCACATTTCTTCTAGGCCCTTGTGCCCTTTTCCAGCACTTTGTTATGTTTTCCCATCATCCTAGGTCTCTGGCTGCCCTAGAAACTTCACTGGCACTCTAAGTTGACTAGCCTGAAACCTCAGGTCAGGGTCAAGGTCAACCTTGACCTTTGTCAGGTTTTGGTTCCTGATTTTAAGTTTGGATCATAGAGGGGCCCAAATTCAAAATTGGCCCTTGGATCTGAATGCGAAAGGGTTTTTATCCAAAATTTAATTAATGAACTGCCTCCTTAGTTGGCTATTGTGATTGGCCCATAATTCAAGTTGAAATTTGAATTAGGGGCCCTCACATTTCCCTAAGAGGCTTACCTTGAAATATCTATATAAGCACTCTCTTTTGCCTTCATTTGACATGAGAGGATGATGCAAGAATACAAGAGGATGATATAGGAGGACAAGATATGATGATGCCTTGATGAAAGCAAGCATTTTGTGGACAAATTATTGTGGACATTCATTGGAGAAAGAAAGGGTTCTTCAATCATTCCTTCTTCTTTGATCTACTATTTTCATCATTCAAGCATTCAAAAGATACAATCATGGGGTAGCAACTACGAATTGTGAGTTTGGTAGGAGTACTTTATCCTTGGGGGCTTGGTATGCTTTCTTTATCATATTCAAATCTATGCATTGCTCTCTCATTTTAAATCATGCTAGGGTTTTGATCTAGAGGATTAGATCTTGGCATTGCACATTCAAAGCTCTTTGTACGAGCAACACACACACATATTCTATTACATCCTTCTATTTGTGGAGGTGGAAATCACTAAAACGGGGGTTTGACTAAGGCAAAACCCTATATAGCCACCCCAAAACACAATTTCAGATATCTACAGTCGTTGTTTCAAGAATTGTAGAGCAGATTTGGATACCCTTTTCAGAAAATTTTTGGGATCTGTGAATAGTATTTCCATCAGAGCAATGCAAGTCAAGGTCCACATAAAGGGGCACAATTGTGCCCCCGTATTTGGGTCAAGGTCGACCTCACTCAGAAAAGAAAAATATTTTTGGATTTTCTCCATCTCTGTGTTTCCATCCCAGATCCAATTGCAGAATTTCCAGAAACTCGATACAGACACAAGAAAATAGGTATTTCCAGATCTGCTATGTTATGAGGTATGTATTTCATTCTATATAATTTCATTATTCTTTGCAAACATTTCCAAATTTATATTCCTTATCATTAGAATTTCATGTATGTGGTTAATAGAGGCATGGGGTCTCTTTTATGTGCAAACCCCCATTGTTCTAAACCTTATCCATATTTCCCACCATACTATATATATATATATATATATATATATATATATATATATATATATATATATACGATGATCCTTTTTAGTGCTTGATATGTTATCTTGTCTATATCTCTTGTTGTTTTATGATCTTTGGAAGTTATATGCTTTCAGTAGCTTAGATCGTGTATGTGTGATTATAGTTGAGCTTCATAAATGACAGATGTAGATCACATGTGCTTTATTTTATCTTGTGCTGAATATATGTTATGTGCTCTTATTCTTGTTACTAACCATTTGTGCACATATAGATAACCTTAAGGAGATGAAATGCAATTGGTCACGTTAGCAAAGGATTAATGAAGAAACTGGTTAAAGGAATAGCTATGTGTTTTGATTATTGGATGGAGTGTGTTATGATGCTATCATGCAAGCCTAGGGAGAAATGCAACCTACAACATGATTCAAGTCACCGATTTCCTTAGTCACTATATTTTCATCATTTGGACGTTTGGGACACCAGAGTTAATACAATCCTTACTAGTAATAGTGGAACTAGAAGGATATGAATACGAATCTTCATTGCATAGATGTGAGAAACCAACGTAAGAATCTAGGCACAAGAGCTGAGATGTTTCTAGTTGATATAACAAGAGTACACCAGTATTGAAGTATTCAGAGCCAAGATAACCATGAGTGCAGTGTTGTTGAAACAAGCAGAATAATAGACAAGGAGATAGGACCAACCTCACCTTATGGTGTAAGAAAGTAGGATCAAGGGATGTGTGGCTGATCCACCTGAATGTGGAAGCTCTTATCACATACACCCTACTATCTTGAAATAAAGATCATTGCAACTACACCAACAAGTAGAAATCAAAGAAAACATAGGAAATCATTGATAACAGACAACATACAAGAAAATTGTCAGCAATCATTCAGTATTTTTAATTTGTTGATGTGGGTGTTGAGAAACACCACTGTGTTTTTTGTTGTGTGTTATTGCGCGTATGTTATCCGATGTTGTGTTAAAAAACATAGGTTTGTCCAAAATAGAGTGTTGAAAAACACCATTGATTAAGGTGTTGAGAAATACCAATACATCAGTGGCAAACTATCTAGAAATGGAGACCAATTGTGAGGACTTGATAGGTTGACCGACATGGTTTTGAAAATAGGAGGCCTATATGAGACCTGAAGGATGGCTTCAATCAGTGAAGCAAGGTGTGCTAAGAGGACTGGATTGATTTTGATAGCTCAGAAAGAACGAAGGTTATCCCACAAAATGAGATGAGCCAAGCTACATGTTGATAGATGGATCATTGAGTTACAAGTGATGCCTGTTGCCAGGTTTTCACCACTTGGCATAGATTCTATTTTTTCTACCAGGGCGCTTGTATCCATGTTTTCACCAAGGCACATTTTCTTTATTTTTCAAATTTTTTGTATTTTTCATTTTTTTTTCTCTCTTTTCTTGATTTTTTTGATTGACCCATCAAGGCACCTATTTGCCAAGTTTTCACCAAGGTGGTAATTTTTTCAAGACATTTTCCAAATGTTTTTGATCTTTTTAGTTTTTTTGTTGTTTTTAATATTTTTTCAGGATCATATATATGTACATGTTGTTGTCTAGCAAGAGTTCTCAAGTGTAGAACTTCTTTAGGTGGAGAGTATTGATGGGATCAGTAAAAGTATTCCCCTCTAGAGTTGACAGTTGATAGGCCCTAGAGCCAAATGTCATGGTGATCACAAAGGGACCCAGCCAGTTGGGTTCACAGTTTCTCTTTTGTTCATGATGTTGTTGATTCTTTGGATTCTCTTTAAGTACAAGTTCTCCAAATTGGAATTCTCTATGTCCCATTTTCTTGTTGTAGCCTCGAGACATTCTCTTTTGATGGACCCTTAGATGGTTGAATGATACTTTTTTGCTTTCATCAAGTAATTCTAGCTCTTGGATTCTAGCAATTCGATAATCTTCATCAGTAATGAGTCCATGCAAATTGACTCAGAGCGATGGTATTTCTACCTTAATGGGAAATATAGACTTTGCGCCATATACCAAAGAAAATGGTGTTGCCCCTATAGGTGTTCTGATACTGGTTATGTAAGCCCATAAGGCTAGATTGAGATGAAGGTGCCAGTCTTTCCCAGTCTTGCTCACTGTTCTATGAAAGATCTTAAATGTGTTCTTTTTGGAGGCCTCTGCCTATCCATTCCCTTGAGGGTAGTAAGTAGAAGAACAATGTTGGGTAATTTTAAACTTTTCACAAAGTTCATCCTTGTCCTTATTCTTGAATTGCCCCCATTGTCTGTCATAATGGATGAAGGTATTCCATATCTATAGATAATGTAATTGAGGATGAACATAGACACTTTCTTGCATGTAGCTTTAATCAAAGGGACTACTTCAACCCACTTTGTGAATTATTCAGTGGCAGTTATGATGAATTTGTGTCTACCAAAGGACAAGGGATAAATTTGTAGATGTCCAAAATCGTCCTTATATTAATTTAGTTAATATTCCCATAACATTATAATTAATTTTAATTAATTATATTTGTTATATTCTTCTATCTATTTAATTAAATTTATTTAATTAAATATGATTCATTCTCCTAAGTATTTGAATCTAATTTAAATACTATCCCTCTTAATGTATTAGATTTTATTTAATACATTACCCTCCATAAATCCCTTTTTTAAATAAATTTTAAATTTATTTATTCCCTCACATTGCTAATATTCTTCTAAACCCCAATTAATTCAAATTTAATTTGGATTAAAGTAATAAAAGCTATTAAACCTATCTAGCAACCTACCCTATTCCTACTTTACTCTATCTATTCCTCTTAAATAATCCTACTTTCCCACCTAATCACACACTAATCACACTTAAAGTGTGATTCCTACACTTTTTAGCACTAATGGAGTGCTCACACATGTGTGAGCAACTCCTCAAAAAG
>MU228200.1:0-53800 GCA_018584345.1 Thuja plicata | reverse complement strand
CTTGCATAGCATATTAGCATAGTGTTTACACTTTCATCTACATTTGATGAAGGCTTAAGACAAGTTCCTCATACTTGTTCTTGAGCTCTTCATTGTTTCATTTAGCTTGCATTTTCAATCAAATAGTGGGATTTAGTTATTGTGTTGGGAGAGCACACCCAAATTTATCTCTAAGAGCACATCAACAAGGCATTGGGTGCCCTTGTTCAAGCTCATCAGAGGTTGTGGTTTAAACACTCGTTTGGGATTTCATTGTTTAACATGCTAACCCTTCTTTGAATCTTGTTATTTTAATGACTAATCCTAATGTTTGCATGTTCTAGTGTTGTTCCTTGCAGTTAGGTTTTTATCACATACAAAATTTACCCAATTAGATCAAAGGCCAATTCCTGAAATGGCAAGTGAGTAATGAAAGGTAACAACTCACGTGCAGGACGATGAATCGGGCTACCATGAGTTTGGTACTTTTTGCATGTTTTGGAAAAATGTATGGCATCATTTTCCATAGAGGGCTAGTAGTATCCTGCCCATAGGAGTTTCTTAGTGAATGAAAGTTCAATTGAATGAGATCCACAAACAACTTTGTGGACTTCCTCTAGTGTGTGCTTAGACTAGTCATGTTCTAGGTACCTAAGGAGAGTACCATCAAGACCTCTTCTTGATGTAGGATAATCTTGGGTTCTTGGCAATTCTGCTCAACCAAAAATAAGTTTACTTTTGTTCATTAGCTTGTTTGGAGGCTGCTCGGTGAAGTGCTCGGTAACTGTTGTTGCTCGGTTACTTGTTCTATCTTGCTTTACCAATAGGTCTCAATGTATGTTGGTTGCTCAGTGGGTTCTTTCACTGAGTTGTTTATGTTGCTCAGTTATCTTCTTACCGAGTTGTTCCTGTTGCTCGGTTATCTTCTTACCGAGTTGTTTATCCTGATCTGGCCGACTTCTACATTTAATTTCCTTGGCACAATTAGTGTGGTGTCTCTCATTGGGATATGTGTATACCTAAATCTAGGTCTTTCTTTAGGATTTGAGTGTCGACCTCTTTGGTGGAATCTTGTATCTATTTGGCTTATGTTCTAGATTAGGGGTATCAGTTTTGAGTAGTAGTTTTTGGTATCATCTTGTGATAAAAGATTAAGTGTAGCATATTTGGATGGAAGATCTATGACCTTGTATGTATGAAGATCATTTTGTAATTCATTTGAATGTATATGGCCAAAACTAAGAATTCCTTATAGCCTAACATGTATTGAGTTTGATGAATTAATTAATGAAAAGTATCTTTTGTTTCTTCTCTCCTTCTTGTGTTGTTGCTTCTGTGTTATATTGCAAGGTTGGTCTAGATAGATGGGAGTGCCTTGGGCCCCTGTTCTCCTCCCAACCCTTGCATCAAGTGGTATCTGAGTGAAGGTTAGATCTAGGTTCCTTATTGAAATCCCTAACCCTAGTTGGGTGAATATTATTGTGGGGTAGCATATTGTGATCTAACCTATAATTGTAGAGGGATTCAAGATGGTTCATGGGAGATGAAATGCAGATCTAGGTATAGTTGATATGCTAAGATAGATGGATGCAATATTGGAAGTTGTTGAGATAGCCCAGCACAAAGGAATACATCTTGAAGATGTTAGTGATGATGAATTGGAGGAAGTGCAAGGCGAAGTTGCACCTGCACCTGTTATGGATTAGGAAGAAGAGAGATACATGTGAGCATTGATGAGTTTAAAGTCCACACCTCAGTTTAATACTCCTGAGTATAGTGGAAAATTTGATTCTAATGAATTAATAGACTAGATAACTAAGATGGAAAATTACTTTGAGTTAGAAAATGTATCAGATGAGAAGAAATTAAATATTGCAAGCACAAAGCTTAAAGGTCATGCATCGTTGTGGTGGGAACATCTGCAATCAAAAGAAGAAGGGTAAAGACAAGATCAAGGTATGGGATAAGATGATAAACAAATTGAAAGGCAATTTTCTACCTTGTGATTACCAGATTAACCTAATTAGGAGAATGCAAAGTTTGAAGAAGAAAGATATCCCAGTAAAATATTAAAATGGAGAATTCTATAGATTAGACATAAGATCTGGACATGTTGAAGATGAGGTGGCAAGAATAGCAAGGTATTTGAATGGATTAAGAAGTTCCATACAAGATGATATCAGCTTGGTCAAGATGGAAAGCATTGAGGAGGCATATCAATTTTCCCTAAAAGTTGAGGATAAATTGAACAGGAGATATGAACAAAGACAAAGAGGTAGAGGTGGTAGATTCCCTAGAGGAAGAGGTAAATCTCATGGTGAAAATAGTAGATCTGAACCAAACAAGTCAATTTTAGACACACACCAATACAAAGTAAAAGACCGAATGGAAAGTTGGAAGTTCATACCGAGGAATAGGCAATTACTCCCGAGGTGGTTACAATAGAAGAGGGTTCCAAAGAACTTGTTAAAATTGTGGTGAAGAAGGACATCAATCTTTTGAGTGTACACATGCAGGCAATAAAGTCGGCAGCAACAAAAATGCTTTGGTGCAAGAAGAGTCACCGAATGAACATGAGAAAGAAGGAAATCTAATGATTAGAAGGATACTTTGGAGTGAGAAAGAAAGATCCTGTTAGGAAAAATTTTTCCAAGACCAGATGTAGAGTTGCAGACAAATTTTGTAAGGTAATTGTTGATAGTGGAAGCTCAGAGAATCTGGCATTTGAGGAAATGGTCACAAAGTTGTAGTTGTAAAGAATGAAAAATATGAAACCCTATCAAATTTCATGGATCAAGGATGAACATACATTAATGGTGAGTGAACAATGTTTTGTGAATTTGAAAATTGGAAAGTATTATGATAAGGTGTTGTGCGATATTATGTCAATATATTGTTGTCATATTTTGTTGAGTAGACCTTGGCAATATGATATACATGCTATACATGATGGAAGAATGAATAGATATACTATTTGGGTTGATGGTAAGAAAAAAATCTTGTTACCTTTGGTTGAAGAATCTATTGGTGAGATATGTACATCTGTGAAAGTTTGTTTGATGGAAGGTAGATAGTTTGCTAAGGATTTGAAAAGAGATTATATTTGTTATGCTTTGATTCCTAACAAACCGAGTAAGAATATGAAAGATGAAATTCCTATAGAAGTTGAGAATTCTCTCACTGATAAAAAGGAGATCATTTTAGATAATATACCTGATGGTTTTCCACTGATGAGAGATATTAGTCATTGTATGGATCTGATTCCTGGAGCTAGTTTACAAAACAAGGCACCACATTGGTTGACACTAAGTGTAAATGAAGAGCTTTACAAAAAGTTCTTGAGTTGTTGAATAAGGGTTTGATCAGAGAAAGTATGAGTCCATGTGAAGTACCAACTGTATTGGCACCTAAGAAGAATGGAGAATGGTGAATGTGCACTGATTCACGAGCAATCAATAAAATAGTAGTAAAGTATAGGTTTCCTATACCAAGGATGGATGATATAATGGATTGTTTGAGTGAAGCAAGATATTTTACCAAAATTGATTTGAAGAGTGGGTATCATCATATCAAAATCAGAGAAGGTGATGAGTGCAAGGCTACTTTCAAGATGAAAGAAGGTTTGTATGAGTGGTTGGTTATGCCTTTTGGTTTAACTAATGCACCGAGTACATTTATGAGGTTAATGAATGAAGTTTTGAAGAAATTCTTGAATAAATGTGTGATTGTATACTTGGATGATATTATGATATTCAGTAAGACTAGAGAAGAGCATTTGATGCATATAAGACAAGTATTGCAGAAATTGAAAGCGGAAAAGTTGCTGATAAATCTGAAAAAGTATTCCTTCATGAAAGAAGAACTTATGTATTTAGGTTTTGTGATTTCAGCTGATGGTCTAAAGATGGAACCTGAGAAGGTTGAAGCTATACTTAGTTGGCCTACACCTAAGAATGTTAGTTAGGTAAGATCATTTCATTTATTGGCAAGTTTTTATAGAAATTTTACCAGAAATATCAGTTCTATTTGTAATGCTACGACTGAGACAATGAAAGGAGAAAAAAGAGAATTCAAATGGACACATGGAGCTGATAAGAGTTTTAAGACTTTGAAGTTGAAAGTTTTTGAATTACCCGTGTTAACCTTACCACATATCAATAAGGTATTTCAAGGTTAATGTGATACAAGTGGAAGTGCAATTAGAGCTGTGTTGACTCAAGAGGGTAAACCTATTGCTTTCTTTAGTGAAAATTTGAATGATGCTAAGAGGAAATATTATGTCTATGATCAAGAATTCTATGCTATTGTTCAAGCTATGGAGAAATGGAGACATTACTTGATGTTGAGTGAATTTGCATTGTATACTGATCATAAGGCTTTATAATACTTGGGTAGTCAGAATAAGTTGAATCAAAGACATATGAAATGAGCAGAGTATTTGCAGAGTTTCACATTTGTGATTAAGCATAAGAATGGAGTTTCTAACCGAGTTGCTGATTCATTAAGTAGAAGATCTTTGTTGGCTGAAATGAGAATTGAAGTTCTTGGTTTTGATGACATGAAGAATTTGTATTAAAATGATCCTAATTTTCTGAGTAGTGGAGAGCGTGCAGAGCAAGTATTCCAAATCAATCAAGTACGTATGAGGACTATTTCATTAAGGAAGAGATGTTGTTCAAAGGTATTCAGTTGTGCATATTGAAAGGATCAATGAGAACTAATTTGATAAAGGAAAAACATAGTAGTGGTTTGGCTGGACATTTTGGTACTGATAAAACATTGAGTTTGATTAAGGAAAGGTATTTTTGGCCTCAGTTATACAAGGATGTTTAGGATTTTGTGAAAATTTGTGGAGTGTGTCAAGTTGCAAAAGGAGTAATTCAGAATATTGGTTTGTATACACTGAACACTGTTCCTGAGAAACCTTGGAGTGATATCATCATGGATTTTGTTCTTGGATTACCAAGGAAAACAAGAGGTAATGATTCCATATTTGTTTTTGTGGATAGATTTTCTAAGATGGCACATTTCATACCATGTAGAAAAACATCAGATGCAGTACATATAACAGATCTTTTCTTTAAGGAGATTGTCAGATTGCATGGATTACCGAGGAGTATTATCTCTGACCAAGATAGTAAGTTTGTTAGCTACTTTTGGAAAAAACTTTGGAAGAAGTTGGATACTGAGTTAAGGTATAGTTCTACATTTCATCCACAGGCTGATGGACAAACAAAGGTTGTAAACCAAAGTTTGGGTAACTTGTTGATATGTTTAGCTAGAAACAAACTGAGTAATTGGGATTTGATGTTGGCAAAAGCAAAGTTTGCCTACAACAGTTCAGTGAATAGAAGTACTGGAAAGACACCTTTTGAGATTGT
This sequence comes from Thuja plicata, assembly GCA_018584345.1. Lineage (NCBI taxonomy): Eukaryota > Viridiplantae > Streptophyta > Pinopsida > Cupressales > Cupressaceae > Thuja > Thuja plicata. Next base: position 48,440 of record MU228200.1, on the reverse strand, counting down.
TCATGGCACACAATTGAGAGGTATATCAGACCTGAGAGATATTGCTGGAGAAGAGAAAAGAAGTGATGAAGCAGAAAAATTCACCGAGTTCATGAAGACATTGCATGAGGATGTAAAACAAAATATGGAGAAAAGTAATCATAAATACAAGGATAGTGCAAATAAATCAAGAAGACATAAAACTTTTGAAGTTGGTGATGCAGTAATGGATCTGTAATATAATAAAATAGAGAGGTTTATTGGAATGTAAGATTAAATAATGATGAGGGGTAGTAATTGAATGTATTATTATTATTATATTATTGAGATAGTGGAGAAGGTAAGATTTTCCTCTTAATCCCAAATTTCATAAAGGGAAGATACAAATTGATTAACCCCAAAGAAAGGATCAATGCATAAATCAATCAACCTCTTAAGGATAGGGATAAAGAGAAAAACCCTAAATTCCATTTTATAGAAGAGAGTGTGTAATATTTTTAGGAAGATTAAAAATTTAATTAAAATGAATTGAAGACATGTACAAACCTCAAAATGCAACAAATCTAAAGAATTCCATTTTTCAAGTGTCTGTACCAAGTTTCTGAGAATTCTGCAACCAGATCTGAAATAGAAATGTAGAGACGAAGAAAACCCAGAAATCTTTTCTGAATCTAGCTCAGGTATGATTTTGAACCAAAAATGAATGTCACTTTTGACCCAAAATTTCCAATTCTGATCCTGATCTGCACAGTCCAATAGAAAATCTATTTTCGAATCCTAATAGTTTGTCGAAAAGGGTATCTGGATCTGCACTCCAATTCGTTGTTCCAAACCTGTCCCTATAAGAAAAATGGCTTTTTTTTGGGGGGGGGGGGGGGGGTTTTCNATCTGGATCTGCACTCCAATTCGTTGTTCCAAACCTGTCCCTATAAGAAAAATGGCTTTTTTTTGGGGGGGGGGGGAGGGGTTTTCCTTATTCAAACCCCAATTTAATAATTAACCTTGAAATCAATAATTGAAATAGAGAATGCTATCAAGTAGTAGAAGTAGATCTAATAATGAAGCTATGACAATAGATATGCAATTATACTTCGAATGTAAACAAGTATGTAATTATGAAAGCTTGGCCTCAATATTAGAAACCATAAACCTCCATGATTGTATGTTTGGAATCCACCTTGAAAGAAGAATGAATGAATCTTGAGGATGCACAAAGGATCTTGAAGGAAGATCACACCATCATGATGGATAGATCTAGGGTTTGAATGATGAATCTTGAATGCTTGAACCAAATCCCTTCAAAGGCTTGAATGCTTGAATCCTTGATCTTCAATGGAGAAATTGAATGATTGAGAAGAAGACTTGAAAACCTTTATTGAACTTTGAAAGTTTGAGAACATGTAGAATTCTTTCTTAGTCGATGGTTGTTCTCTTGTGATTATGCTTCTTGGATAGTTAGAGAAAAGGAGAGGAGAAAACTTCTTTATATACAAATCTAGGGCACAATCTTCTAGAGAGGCCTACATAGAAGAATTAAATTCCAATTAGACCTATACCCATAGAAGAGGACCTATATTAAATATAATTTCAAGAATCGTTACTTTGGAACTTGAAACAACCGACCCGGAAGTGAGAAATGAACTTTTGAATGACCCCCAATAGCTAACAAACTTTCCAATTGGAAAGGGGGACCTGGGTCAAAATAAAGGTTGACCTTGACCTAGGTCAAGGTCAACATTGAATTTGACCTAGGTCTAGGTTGAGGTTGACCTTGACCCAGGGAGTCAGAACCCTTGGAAAATGTGTCAAGTGGAATAAATAGTGTCTGGAGAGGCCCCATCAGGGTCCTAAATAGGCACAGAAGTAGGAGAGGGTGAATAAATGAGAGAACAATATGATGATGGTCAAAAAAACCCCCTAAGGTGGGATAAATGTTCTTAACATGAAAGGGCTTCCATTTTAAGATGATACATTGAGCCCCCACTTTAGAGGGAGTATGAAAATTGAAAATACTCGCGGTAAAGTTAGAAGAAAGACTCCAGTGGAACACAACAAGGTAGAACATCACCTAGTCAAGGACATGAGCCCCCAGACCAAGGATTATAACTTAACATACACACAAAAATATATGAAATCAAAGAGCAATTAATCATAGAAAGCATACATGACTACATAAGCAAGACAATAGCAACACTATAAATAACATAGCTTCATGATCTAATTCTACTAACATAAAAGTGAAAGAGATAAAAGAGAAAGTGATTACCTCGCCTAATAAGATTCTCACCTTACCATGAATCACCAATGAGGGATAACCCAATAGGTTCCCCATGAACTATGCTTTGTAATTTTAATGTGTCTTCTAATGGCTTTTGGAATACCCATAGATCCACATTCTTGTATCACTATGGAATATAAAATGCGTGTCTTTTTAGGATTTAGCAACTTATGTGTGTTACCATCCAAGGATTTATCATATTTGAATTTGAAAAATGTGTGTCTCTTCAGGGTTTAGCAACTTATGTGTGCTACCTTCCGAGGATTTAGAAAAAATTAAAAATAAAAATAAAAATGTGTCTCTTCAGGATTTAGCAACTTATGTGCGTTACCTTCTGAGGATTTAGCATGTTGTAAAATTTAAACTATAGTATAAGGGGACCCTATATATATTACCCCCTCCTTATCATGTCTACCTACTAAGTAGGATAAGGAAGAGAAAGAGGATGCCTACTTCACAAGGTAAGGAGATATCTTGTTTAACAACAATATACACTATATCCTTAGCAAAGAGTATTGACCCTTACCTCTAAGAGCATAGATAATCATGAAATGGATATGTCACATATGGAAAAAGGATCCTCAAATAGGAAGAGCTATTATTTGTAAGACCCCCACCGTAGAGGAGTGCCTAGGATAAAATGTCATCTTCCAAAGAAAAGAAAAGAGGGACCAAAGATTCGATCATCAAGCCCCCTGCGATCAAGAGGAAGAGGAATCTTGGAATGAAGGAAGCCAACTCTAACCCAAAGCAAGAGAAAGAGTTTATAAAGAACATAATTTGCAAAATAAAGAAGACGTGATGACCTAGGACAATCACCTCTCATATAAGAGGGTATCCATAGCCAAAACATAATCTTTATAAGGAAATAATGTTGTAGAATAAAAAAATGCCACTAAGCTAAGGAAAGTAGATCCTTAGATAGAGAAGGAAGGAAAACCTTACACCCCATGAATGAAAGCAAGGGATATACCAATTTTATCAAGAGATGTTGTAGAAAAGATATATCTTTACAAAATAAATGTCCTAGACAAGATATCATGAATGATTATGAGCGAAGGAAGTATGTATCATAATACAAAATTATTGGGATAGAATATAGAAAGAATAACTGATTAAGCTGAAAATAAATATGCTAAGAGCATAATGGATCCTAGAAGATTGGAAGGAAATACCTCTTTTCCCCCAGCTAAGAGACAAGAGGAAAAAAATGATCTAATTTATAGAAGAATGAGGGGAATGCCCTATATAAAAAATATGAAGAAATGGTAAGACCGCACGGGAATGAGATATAATTCCTAAAGCAAGTATTTCTCTAACATATAGCTTGAAATGCACACAATCAACAAGTAAATGTGTATTAATGTAGTGAAAAGGACATTTGTATTTAGAGAGAGCATTTTTTGGCATAGGTTTAAAGATTTATTTCTTAGAATTTATTAACTGAACATACACTTTCTTAGCCACATCTTGAGGAGTATCAGGGTGATATAAGGAAGGTGTTGGAAGAATAACATGAAGAGGAGGGCGACAGTTAAAATAAACCACCTTGATATGAGAAGGCGGGAAGCCTATACCATGCATATCTTGTTTAGGGGATAAATGAATTGGGTTTTTAAAGCCATATTCATTAACACCGAGCCCTAAACCCTTATAGCCTTATTTATCCACCACAATGTATCTGGTAGTGTACATATCTTGCAAAGCTTCTACAGGAGATGATTGATTATGGTGGTCATGAGAAAATATTGTGTAAGAAAAAATGGTAGGTTTAGAAGAAGTTTCTTTGTTCTTTCCTTTAATATCATCATGGATTAGATAAGAAGGGGAAGGTAAATGAAATAATTCTTGCACATCTACATCATGAACCCTAGTTTGAGCCCCATCATAAGTGTGGGAAGAACTAGGGATAGAAGATGGAGAAATAGGAGTAGGAATATTAGGAATTGGATCAGGAAGGATAGGATGAGGATTAGAAAGATTATGAACTAGATTAGGAATGATAGGATTAAGATTAGGAATATTAGTAAATGGGGTATCATCTACCCAATTCTTCACATAATCCAAAAGAGCAATAAGTCCACTACACAAATCCTTAATGAAAGTTTTGAAAGTAGGAAGACTAGTATTAGTTAATATCAAAATATCATAAGCAAGTGAAACATGAAGATTAACAAACATGATGAAATGGATGATACTTTCATAAACATCACAAGTATTATAAAGAGATTCTAAAAGAAGAATAATGAGGAAAATAACCATACACCAAAGCATCTTAAAGATTCTCATAGTGAATGAAATGCAATAAATATTTTTTATATTTTTATGAGTATGCAGATTTTTTTTTTTTAAATGCAAGAACATAAAATTTAATATGTATGCAAAAGATAGTCTCTAAGGAAAAGAGGCAAAGCATCTAACACCAAAAAGAAAGAGTTGTTTATCGCGGGTTCACCAAAATGTAATATAAGAAAATGGAGAGGTTTATTAGAATGTAAGATTAAATAATGATGAGGGGTAGTAATTGAATGTATTGCTATTATTATATTGTTGAGATAGTGGAGAAGGTAATATTTTCCTCTTAATCCCAAATTTCATAAAGGGAAGATCCAAATTGATTAACCCCAAAGAAAGGATCAATGCATAAATGAATCAACCTCTTAAGGATAGGAATAAAGAGAAAACCCTAAATTCTATTTTATAGAAGAGAGTGTGTAATATATTTAGGAAGATTAAAACTTTAATTGAAATTAATTGCAGACATGTACTAACCTCAAAATGCAACAAATATGAAGAATGTTGTTTTCGGGTGTCTGTACCGAGTTTTTGAGAATTTTGCAATCGGATCTGGAACAGAAACGTAGAGACAAAGAAACCCAGAAATATTTTTTGAACCTGGCTCGGGTCCAATTTTGACCCAAAAATGAATGTCACCTTTGACCCAAAAATTTTGAATCTGACCCAAAAATTTTGATTCTGACCTGCATAGTCTGACAGAAAATCTGTTTCCAAATCCTGATAGTTTGTCAAAAAGGGTATCTGGATATGCACTCCAATTCATTGTTCCTAACCTATCCCTGCAAGAAAAATGGTTTTTTTTTTGGGGGGGAGGGATTCACCTTAGTCAAACCCTAATTTAGGAATTAACCATGAAATCAATAATTGAAATAGAGAATTCTAGCAAGTAGTAGAAGCAGATCTAATAATGAAGCTATGACAATAGATATGCAATTATACTTTGAATGTAAACAAGTATGTAAATATGAAAGCTTGGAATCAATATTAGAAACCATAAACCTCCATGATTCTATGCTTGGAATCCACCTTGAAATAATAATGAATGAATCTTGAGGATGCACAAAGGATCTTGAAGGAAGATCACACCATCATGATGGATAGATCTAGGGTTTGAATGATGAATCTTGAGTGCTTGAACCAAATCCCTTCAAAGGATTGAATGATTGAATCCTTGATCTTCAATGGAGAACTTGAATGCTTGAAAGGAAGAATTGAGAACCTTGATTTAACTTTGAAAGCTTGAGAACATGTAGAATTCTTTCTTAGTTGATGGTTGTTCGCTTGTGATAATGCTTCTTGGATAGTTAGAGAAAATGAGAGGAGAAAAATTACTTATATACAAATCTAGGGAAAAATCTTCTAGAGAGGCCTACATAGGAGAATTAAATTCCAATTAGACCTATACCCCTAGAAGAAGACCTATATTAAATATAATTTCAAGAATCATTACTTTGAAACCCAAAACAGCCGACCCGGAAGTGAGAAATGAACTTTTGAATGACCCCTGACATCCGACAAACTTTCCAATTGGAAAGAGGGACCTAGGTCAAAATCAACATCCACCTTGACCTAGGTCAAGGTTGAGGTCAAATTTGACCTAGGTCAAGGTCAAGGTCGACCTTGACCCAGGGAGTCAGAACACCTAGAAAATGTGCCTGGTGGGATGAACAGTGTTCGGAGAGGCCCAATCAGGGTCCTAAATAGGCATAGAAGCAGGAGAGGGTGCAGAAATGAGAGGAAAATATGATGATGGCCAAAAAAAACCCCTAAGGAGGGATAAATGTTCTTAACATGGAAGTGCTTCCATTTTAAGATGATACAGGTTCATTTGAAGAAAGGCAAATTTCCTATTGAAACATATGGTAAATTAAAGATGAAATTTGGTCCTTGAAAAATACTAAGAAGATTTGACAGTGGAAATTATTATAAAGTGGAATTACCTGATGACATGGATATATCACCCATATTCAATATTTTATAAATGTATGAATATCATGAACCTGATGAAGAAGTGATAGTACCGAGTGATTATCCTAAGAAACATATAGAAGAAGTTGAACATATTTTGAAACAGAGAGTTGGCAGAAGTACAAAAGGAAAGGAATACATGGAGTATCTGATAAAATGGAAGAACGGAATGATTGAGGACTCATATTGGATTTCTCAATCTAAGTTAGATTCATTTCAGGTTGGACCTGACACATGATTCGGGGAATCATTTCTTTTAACCCTTGGTGTTTGATGCAGGAGCATCTTGGGTTCTTGGCAATCCTTCTCAACCAAAAATATGTTTACTTTTGTTCATAAGCTTGTTTGGAGGCTTCTCTGTGAAGTGCTCGGTAACTTTTATTGCTCGGTTACTTATTCTATATTAATTTACCAATGGGTCTTGGTGTATGTTGGCTTCCCAGTGGGTTCTTTCATCGAGTTGTTTATCTTTCTCGGTTATCTTCTTATCGAGTTGTTCATGTTGCTTGGTTATCTTTTAATCGAGTTGTTTATTGTGATTTGGATGACTTCTTCATTTAATTTATGTGGCACAATTAGTGTGGGGTCTCACATTGGAATATGTGTGGACCTAAATTTGGGTCTTTCTTTAGGATTTGAGTGTTGACCTCTTTGGTGGACTCTTGTATATATTTAGTTTATGTTCTAGATTAGGGGTATCAGATTTGAGTAGTAGTTTTGGATATCAATTTGTGATAGAAGATTTAGTGTTAGTATATTTGGATGGAAGGTCTATGACATCACATGTATGAAGATCATTCTATAATTCATTTGAATTTATATGGCCAGAATCGGGAAGGCTATACAACCCAACATGTATTAAGTTTGATGAATTAAGTAATGAAAAGTATCTGGTGTTTCTTCTCTCCTTCTTGTGTTGTTGCTTCTATCTTATATTGCAAGGTTGGTCTGGATAGCTAGGTGTGCCTTGAGCCCCTTTTCTCCTCCCCCCTCCTTTCATCACTTCTATACTATAAGTTTTCAACCATAATCATGTAACGTGATGCATTCCTTATAATATTTTTCTTTTCATTTTTAGAGAGGTCATTAGGCAAGGTTTGATTACGGAGGTAAGAGTAGATATGAGAATAACAGGAAGACTCAGTACCAACTAGGGAGAAAAATACTTGGGGTTCAAGGGAATCATAGGTAGGGAAAAGGATTTCTTCCACTAGAAATTCATAATGAAAGTTATGTTTCTCTAGTTGCAACATGGAGGCCAAGGTGGCCATAGCATCGACTTCTCTATTTGCTTCTCTTGGTATTTGTTGAAAAGTAACAAACACAAAATATTTATTGAGGTCATCAATTATTCTTTTATATGGCAGAATTTTTTTACCCTTTGTTTGATATTGATCATTGATTTGATTAATCACCAGTTGTGAGTCACCGTAGACATGCAATTTAGTGATTTTCCATCAGCCATCTTTAAACCATTTGCTAAAGCTTCATATTCCGCACTGTTGTTAGTGCAAGGGAACATCATTTTATAAGATTTTGGGATCTTGTATCCTTGTGGTTTGATAAGAAGGACCCCAACACCATCTCCTTGTTGTGTAAAAGATCCCTCAAAGAACATTGTCCAAGTATGCTCTATGAGATGTAAAATGACTTCATCAGGGAATTTTATTAGCAGTGGTTGTGTATCTTGCAAAGGAGCATCAACTAGGTGATCAATGATAACTTGCCCTTTGATTGTTTTTATATTAATGTATTCAATGTCAAATTTTCTTAGGATCATAACCCACTTAACCAGCCTTCTAGTAAGAGTTTCTTTTCTTAATAGGTACTTGAGTGGATCTATCTTAGCAATTAGCTTAATGGAGTGTGCTATCATGTAGTGTCTTAGTTTTTGAGAAGCAAAAAATGCAGCAAGGCAAGATTTTTCAACAATAGTATAATTATGCTCATAGGACACCATGGTTCTACTTATGTAATATACAACTCTTTATTTTCCTATTTCATCCTGTTGTGTTAGAAAAGCTCCCACGGATGTGTTGGTAGCTGATATGTAGAGGAGAAGATTCTTTCCTAGTATTGGTTCCATCAATACGGGTGGATGAGCTAGATATTCCTTGATTTGCTAGAAATGTTTCTCACACCCTTCATCCAATTTGAATGTAACTCCTTTGTGTATTATTTTTGTAAAAGGTTGTACCTTATCTGTAAGTTGGGAGATAAACCTTCTAATAGATTGGAGTTGACCTTGTAGAGTTCTGAATTGACTAATATTGTGAGGAGGTTGCATGTCCATTATTGCCTCTTCCTTTTCAGGATCAACCTCAATTCCTTTTGCTAAAATGATGTATCTCAACAATTTTCCAGAAGCTATGCCAAAGGCACACTTTTTACGATTCAATCGAAGCTTGAATTGTTCCATTCAGTCTAGAATCCTTTCTAAATCCTCTAGATGAGTGACTCTCTTTGCTGATTTTTCCAGGGTGTCATCTACATAGACTTCCATGTTTTTGTGCATCATATCATGAAATATAGTAGTCATAGCTTGTTGGTATGTTTCTCCAGCATTTTTGAGACCAAAAGGCATGAGGTTCCAACAAAAGGTGCCCCACGCACATGTGAAAGCACTTTTTTCCTTATCCTTAAGAGCTATTATTATATGGTTGTAACTGGAAATTCCATCCATTAGGGAGTACATCTCATAATCAGATGTGAGGTCCACAATCATGTCAATATTAGGTAATGGGAAGTCATCCTTAAGACAAGCCTTGTTTAAATCCCTGAAGTTTGTATAGACTCTAATGGACTTATCATGTTTAGTCACAGGGACAGTGTTAGAAATCCAATCAACGTATGCTATGGCATGGATGAATTCAACCTTCAGTAGCTTCTCTAAGTCTGCTTTGACTAACAATGCCACATGAGGATGCATTTGTATGTGATGTAATGTTACCTATCCAAAGCAATCACTAAAACATGCAAATACAAAGATTAGCCATTGAATCCAACAAGAGTTAGCATATTCAAATGAAAGATTCAAAGAAAGACAAGATAACAATGCAAAAATAATGGATGCTTTGCTCTTGGAAAGAGCCTCTATTTGTAGATTTTTGGAGAGAAGGGAAGGGCTTGGATGAGGTGGAGGACATGTGTCATCCACATAGATGCCACATAGAGGACACAAGGGCAAGAGGACAAGCCCTATAAAAACTCAACACAAGCCTTTAAGGTTTGAGTGGCTCAAGGTTGCTCACACGTGTGAGAAAACCTTGGAGAATGGAGTGGGGGACAAAAAAGTGGTTACATTTAAGGAAGTTGGGTGACTTCCTTGGGATGAGTTTCTCACACATGTGTGAGCAACCCGTTAGCACTAAAAAGGTATAGGAATCACCTTTTTAGTCTAATAAGTGGGATTAATTATCAAATAGCTTATTAGGATGAGTGTGATGGGTGGTAGGGTAGGTTTCTAGGTAGGATTTAAGACTAAATTAAATTAAATTTAAATTAATCAAGGTTTAGAAGATTGTTAGAAAATGTGAGGAATAAATAAATTAAAATTTATTTAAAAAGAGATTTATGGAGGTCATGTATTAAATAAAATTTAATACATTAGAAAGGGGAATAGTGTTTAAATTAAATTTAAAAACTATAGAAGGTGAATCATATTTAATTAAATAGATAGAAGAATATAACAAATATAATTAATTAATTAAAATTAACTATAATGTTACAGGGATATTAATTAAATTAATACAAGGACATTTTTAGGCATCTACAACATTTTGCGAAGCTTTTGCTTGACTGGATTGATTCCTAGAGCAATTGACAAGTGGTGCATAATCATGTTTGTTTCTAGTCCTAGCATGTGTGAATAAGACCAAGAAAAGTTGATTTTCTTTTTCATGAAGAACTGGAAAAATTCTTGCTTTTCTTGCTTAGATAGAGATTATGCTAGGTAGATTAAGTGAGGTGCCTCAGCTGTTCCAAAATTTACTGCTTGTGTCGGTTCTATCAGTACTGGGGATCTTTCTTGAAAGTGATTAGGAAGGAGATCAAGTTCCCCATCCCCCGGCACCTCAGAGAGGTTTTCACCATTGGATACGCCTTTTGTTTTTACTATTTTTGGTTCTGATACTGCCACAAAGTGGTTTTTACCATCATAAATTTTTTTCTTCTTATCCTTTCTCTTTAGGATGAGGAACTTAATTTCCCCCTCTGTCATGTTTACGCTCGTTGCATTGGTGGAAAAAGTGAAAGTTTTGATGACATTCAAGTAGCAGGCCAAGGTGTAGTCATTAGGAGCAAAAATGAGGATCAAGGGTTCGTTTGGGTTCCATTCAATGAGCTCACAATGAAAAAGGGGTAGAGACCCAACAGGTTGTAAGGATAGAGGACACAAGGGCAAGAGGACAATCCATGCAAAAATTCAACACAAGCCTTTAAGGTTTGAGTGGCTCAAGGTTGCTCACACATGTGTGAGAAATCCTTGGAGAAGGGAGTGGGGTACAAAAAGGTGACTAAATTTAAGAAAGTTGGGTGACTTCCTTGTGATGAGTTTCTCACACATGTGTGAGCAACCCAGAATTGCCTTTTTAGTCTAATAAGTGGGATTAATTAGCAAATAGCTTTATTAGGATGAGTGTTATGGTTGGTAGGGTAGGTTTCTAGGTAGGATTTAAGACTAACTTAAATTAAATTTAAATTAATCAAGGTTTAGAAGATTGTTAGAAAATGTGAGGAATAAATAAATTAAAATTTATTTAAAAGGGGACTTATGGAGGCCATATATTAAATAAAATTTAATACATTAGAAAGGGGGATAGTATTTAAATTAAATTTAAATACTATAGAATGTGAATCATATTTAATTAAATAAATTTATTTAAATAGATAGAAGAATATAAAAAATATAATTAATTAATTAAAATTAACTATAATGTTACAGGGATATTAATTAAAATAATACAAGGACATTTATAGGCATTTACATTTTTCCCCTCTTTGATGCGATGTCGGAGACGACGTCCCATCAAAGAAAAAAGAAAATAAGATGCCCAGAGAGAAAAATAATTATGGTGGGAGATGAGATGATGGCCCCTTGAGAATATAACAAAAAAATTTTTTTTGTGGAATTTTCTCAAAAAAAGGCAGAAGAGAGGAAGAAGAGAGAAAAGGGGTAAATTAGGTGGTGTAACAAGATTATTCCTTGGGGGGGTCAGGCTAGACCTAGGCAAGATCAGGGACATGATGCCCCAATTGGGATGGGGGAATAGTGAATAAACAGGAGCCTCATAATGCGGATTGCAAGAAGACTAAATGAAACTAATAAATGCAACCTAACTAGATATTTTTTGGGATTTTATTGTGTTAATATTGGAGAGCACACCCTAGTTTGATTTTTCAAGAGGAGGTATGAACAATGTGTTAGAAAACACAAGTGACATGGTTCCTTTACGTGGACTAGACTCTCAGACAAGGTAGATTTAGGAGCATAGGTGTAGATCGACAATCATGGTGGAACTAATGCAGTGACACTCATGAGGAAGCCATAGTACACCCAAGTCTTGATTAGGGACTTGGTGGAAGTGCACGAGACCCTGACCCCAATGAGGCATACATAACCATAACTGCATGACCAACAAAAATGCACTAAAGTACTCACAAACATATTATTTTGCAAATGATACGTATTCCAATATACACCATCCAAGATACACCAAGATATTGAAGATCGAGGTAATCGTAAGTAGGGTCTACTAAAACACAAAGATAAAATCAACAAAAAGGTATCATGACCAAATAGTCATTCAGTCCAAAATTTCTTACCATGAATGAGATTGATGTGATGAGTGATTGGTAATCTGACACCGGAAGGATGCATCTGATGGGAAAAAGACCGATGGACGTTGAAAAAGGAATTTGCTGGCAATTGCTTGTGAATGGAATAAATGCTAAGAAATTAAATCAGTCTATTGATTTGATGAAAACATTTGCGATCATGGTGTCTAGGAAAAGCTCAGTGTGATGGGGTGAAGCTCAATTTGATAGGATTAGAATGGGTAGAATAGCATGCGATTAGATGGTGAAGGAGGAACATGATTGGATAACGTGAGATTGGAGGGTAAGATGGATTAAATTAGGATGGAAGAAAGATGAATTGATTGTGTTGGATAGGAAGGAAGATAAGAGGAATTAGATAAAATGGAATTGGAAGAGAAAATGATTGGATTAGAAGATAAATGAATTAGATAGAAGGGAAGATGAGTGGATTGAATTAGAAGATAAGTGAATTGGATAGAATTGAATATGAGAGATGCATGAAGGATAAGATGGATTAGGACCAATGATAAGGGAGAACCAAAGAATGGTGAAGACAGAGAGATGGCTTGGATAGGAGATAGATGAATGGAATAGATGGATAGGTAATATTGAATGGATGGATACAAAATGGTCAATAACTATGTGGTAAAGGAGTGAAATGCCCCACACTAGTAGTAGGCAAATGAAGGATGGGAAGATGGGGAATAAAGGATGCATGAAATGAAAGGATTATATGTAAGGGATGTGAGGGAGGGAATAAATGGAGTAGGAAACAAGGACTATGGTGCAAAGGGAGCCCCATACTAGAGGTGGGAGGAGGAAGGGTTGAGAGATAGAGGATATAGGCTATGTGAGATGGAAGGAAAGTGTATAAATGATGTGTATGGAGGGGATAAAGTCTTGTATTTTCCAAAGCATGTATGTATGTTTAAGTGCCTCTAGTTTTTTTAAGCAAAAACAAGGACATGAAAGTGACATGGAACTGGATAAGGGGTATAAGATAGAGGATATGAATAAGATACGAGATATAATAAGGAGGATATTAATGGAATAGGATAATGGATAATATAGGGAGGAAATGCATGGGATAACCATGATCAAAGACATGGGAAGGAGGATGGACTGATATAAGATTATGAATGGTGGATGAATAATGACTAAGTAACATGAAGGATGTGGATGGAGGGAATGGATAGGATATCAAGATAAAAAATAGTGGATGAATAGTGAATGAGGAACATGGTAGGTGTATATGAATGGATGTGATAGTCATGATCAAAGATGGGAAAATGAGGATGTATGGGTAAGGCAATAGATAGTGGATGCATGGTAGAATAGTATGGATGGATCTTGCCCCCAAGTGTAGAGTGCAAGGGGATGTGGATATATGAGTGGATTTGGAAGATAATGATTACATGATAAGTAAGATGGTAAAGGGACTCAAGAATCTAGTTCCATGGATGGTATCCCTTGATATGTCCACTTTTTTTTTGTATCATCAAGGTGCCTATTTGCCAAGTTTTCACCAAGATGATGATTTTTTTTAGGACATTATATATATATATATATATATATATATATACCAAGGCATTTTAGATATATGCTCATAGATGTTGGTGGGACTATATAAGGGAGATGAACGGATGGGGGATAAGGGTTTATGCGTAAGGTTGGATTAATGGAATGGAAGGATGGGGAAGGATTGGTGGATAATGAATGGAAGGTTGGAAGACTGGTGAATAAATAGATGAAGGATTTGGAAATATCATCATTGGCGCACACCTTGAAGGGTGATGGAATATTGGAGGAGTAGAGTGTGAAGGAGATGGAAGAGAAGATATGGATTTGGGGATGTAAGGACCCAAAATGGATTTGAAAAATGGAGGATTGAAGGACTTGTGAGTAGAGAAAGATATTGGATTAACAAGTTTGGATGCCAAGTTTGATTTTTATTTGATATTCATTGCTTCAATGAGTAGCTTTGGAATCCACATGAATTTAATTTTCTTTTTGGGTCTTTGTGGCCCTTTGCATTTTTCTTTCGTTTGGATCATATTTTTCTTTTCTTGATCATGTATTTTAGATGGGACATGTTGATCCTTGAATTTTGGTGGATTTATGGCTTTATGCATTTTATCTTTGGCATCCAATTTTCTTCCATTAGACAGGGTATGGATGTACGAGGATAGATGGTGTGGAGATTTTATGGATGGAATAATGAAGGGTAAATGTTGGAAGGAATTCAAGGATGTGTGCCTTTGTTGATCTTGATTAGGTATTTGAGGTGATGTGATAATGGACTTGGATATGGGGTGTCGAGGTATGTAAGCACCCAAAATGGATGGAAGGCACGAAGGATTTGGTTTTTGGACATAAGGACCCAAAATGGATGTGGATGAGGAAGGGATGGTGTTTGGAACATAATGGCCCAAAATGGAATTGGAAAATGTGTGATGGGGATATTTGAATGGAGGGGTAGAAGGTTTATCAACATCTTGAGACATCCTTTTTCCAAGGGAATACTTATTATTTTGAACACAAGATGCGAGTGCATGTGATGGGATGATAGGCTCTTAAAGGAAGCCATGTTGGATAAAGGTAGAGGAACTAAGCTTAGATGTATGAGGTTCATGGGTGGATTGGATAGGTGCGATGGGATTTTGTGGAGGATTGGGATCATGATATGAAGTTAAAGGGGTACTTTGATCTTGAATTTGGGGAGGATTATGTGGTAGAATGAAACGGATGATGGGATCATGGGATGGAAGGTGATCATGCAATGGAGTGGAGGGGATGGAATCATGAGATGGATTAATTTGATTAATTTGATCTTAACATGGAGGGTAATTATTAGGGGATGAAATGCAAGAGATGTCTTTATCTTGATTAGGAATGGGATCATGAGGGGGTTCTTGAGATGGAAGGCTAGAATCTTTAAATAGAAAGGTATAATAAATGTCTTGCTCTAGGTTAGGAATAGGATCATGATTTGAACTAAGAAAGGCAAGGGGATATTGGTATGGTAGGCTAGAATATTCACCTTGAGGGGTGTCAAAATATGGAGGTGGGTCATGAGATGAGGGAATGCTTAGATATAGAGGAGAGGAATCCATGTTTGCATGCTTTGGAATAGGGTCTTGACGTTTTACTACTTGTGGGGATGGTGTGATGGATGGAGTCAAAAGTTTGATAGATTGGAGAGATAGAAGATACCTGCTTGGGGTAGATGGAGTGATGGAAGACTAATAAGGCTTATGAGATTGAGGTATGTCTTTATTTGGAAGGGATTGTGATGGCTTCATGATTTGGGTTGATTGCACAACTTGATGTGGGGATTTATACTTTTTTGCTAGTCCTTGGATCCAGTCAATGGAAAAGGTAGAGTGGGATGGGGATGATGTATGATTTGGAGAATTAGGATTGTATGGAGGTATAGGATTAGATGGAGGGGAAAAAATTTCATTTTTAATATGGAGGATACTTTTCTGAAGTTCTTGGATTTCTTCCAGGTAAGGTGACTATGGAGGAAATAATGTGTTAGTGAGGAATAATGAGATGGATTTCCCTTATCAAAGGTAGAGAAAGGATAAGAAATAGCAGATGAATTGGGATTGAATATGATGTGTTGAGGATTTATTTGGTAGGTGGGTTGGATTGGAGGTATGGTTTTAGGAGCAGGGTTTAGCATGTTAAAGTCCTCAGCCTTTTTGTGAAATCAATCCATATTCATGATGTTCAAATGAGGGGTTTTGGAATTGGTTTAGAATATGATGCAGATGAAGATTTAGATTAAGAGTTGATGAAGTGAAAGATTTCAGGATGGATTAAATATGAACTTAGGACTTAGGATAAAGATTGGACTTGGATTGATTTAAGAGCGCATGGCCTCAAGGATTTTGATTTGATTGATTTGGATTGATTAGATATGAGGGAAGGGCCTCAAGGTTGGATTTGATTTAATTTGTATTTGGATTTAGACTTAAAGGTTTGAGACAAACCTAGGTGAAACAAGACCCTATGATGGTGCAAACAAAGGATTGATTTGGATGATGACATTTTCTTCTACTTGGAGATAGACTGATGATCCCAAGAAAAATAGGATATGACTAAGAGAATTAACTACTTGAGACAGACTGATGTTCTCAAAGAAATATGATTCAAATAGATTCTTGGTAATGATGAGGGTCTATGAAATACTTTGATAAATCTTTCAACCTAAGATTTGAGATGAAAATCTTGATGAAGGTGTGAAAGATGAAGTTTGATTTGATGTGGTTTAATATTGAATATGGTTGGATGTGGGTCAATCAAGATAACCGGGATTAAATTCCAAGGATTATGATGGTGCTTCTAAGCCAAAAGTAGAAGATTTTATGAAAATTAGAATTATAAGGTGATGTGAATGAATATTTTAAAGTAAGAAAGGATGAAATTTGAAAGATGGATGGGGCATGTTTTAAGACAAGGGAATAATTAAGGTGTGATTGTTTTTGGATGAAGAGGAAGATGAATTAGATTAGGATTGGATAGAATGATATGAGGTTGACAAGTGGATTGGATTAGAAGAATGATGATTGGATTAGGTTGGAGGAAGATGAATGATTAGATTGGATTAAGAAAGAGGATGTTGATGTGGATTAGAGGGATGATTAGGAAGCTTATGGATCTTTAGGATGGAATGATTAGAATGATTGAGAAGAATAAAAATTACTTGGAAGAGATTATTAAGATAAGAACTATGATGATGATGAAGAAGTGGGTTGATGTGGAGATGACAATGTAGGATTCTAACCGATTTTGGACTTTTCATATCAATTTGTTCATTGTCAAGAATTAATTTTCAACATACATCAAAGGCATTGACTATGCTAAGTATACCTTGACTCAGATTTTGGGCATAACTGACAGTTATTGAAGACACATGTCTAAAAATAGTCCTGGAAGGGACAAAGAAACCTTGCAGGAGACAAGCAATTGTGTCTTTGGGGAATTTTGATAAAATTTTGATATTTTGTTTGTGTATGCTCAAGTGACTCTTTCAAGCCACTTATGTTTTTATGTGGTTTAACACAATGAAGATAGTACAACTAGTAGCTACTTTAAGGAATTGGCTTTGCATGAAATATTATAGGCCCATTGCTTGGTAGTCCTTTGGCTCACACAACAGTGTCGCCCCCAAAAGGGCACCCATGTTTTTGGCTTTTGCCAGTTATTGTTGTCGTGATACAAAGATCTCTTTTGCAACACAATACCATGGGACATGTATGCGGGGAATCTTGGGGGGAGAGTCTTCCCTCCCCTTGCACTATAATAAGTCATCATTCGGAGGTGAATCAAGTAGGATACTAATTAACAATTGCTAGTAAGATTCATGGTGTCCCCCCAATCAATTTGTACACATGTGAGACACTTAAATCTATAGGGGACCATTTAGGCTCCTTAGGCACTATTTTCCCGATCTAAACTATCATCCACACAACATGCCTGAGCTTGGTGGGATTGAGACAAGTTTTTTATTTAGTGTCTCATTTCTATACCAGCCGGGGTATTCACCAGTTTGAGGTCGTAGTCTAAAGGGGAAACACGCCCTTTAAACAGGCCTCTCTAGAAGCTAGATTAAGATAAGATTTCTCTTCACCAAGTTTCATGAAGGCGAGGGGAGAGGATACAACTATAGTTTAATCACATCATCACGTAAATTAAGGGATCTATCTAATGACAAATAGCTCAAAAGAAGTGTTGAAAAACACTTCTTAAAACACACCAAGAAGAGTTCATTTTCCAAATTGAACCTAATTAGAACAACTATGTGTTTTCTACCTAAGAAAAAGACACAATAGTATGGTTAAGCATGCAAGTTCAATTAATTCTCCACTCATCAAGAAGGAAAACATGTAAGAAAGGTGTGATTGTTTTGCCTTAATTCATTCAATATTTTGTGAGGTTCATTCCGTTATGCATTCAAGATTATATTTGGTTAATTTCTTTAAGAAACATGAATTCAAAGACTAGTTTTTAAAGCATTCAAGTTCATTCCCAAAATCCATTAAAATTCAAGGAAACCTGCATGAAAAATATTAGTAATCTTAAAGTCTTCAACCCTGAAATGTTGCAAAAAGGAAAATAGATTAGTAACACTTGAAATCAACAAAAAATAAATGTCTTCTGGCACAAGGTGGATGCATAAGGTTACAATAAATAGTCTACTAGAATCATGATAGAGACAATATGTTGATTCCTAAAATTTGACTAAGTCTGAAATTTCTTAAAAACCCTCAAAAACTAGAATCTGCATCTTAACTCCTATGAAGCTGAAACCACTCTCAATATAGACCTGGTGTTGAAATTGGTCTAAAACATACATAATAATTCTAAAGAAATCATTCAATAAATACCCATCTCTCAAAACTAGTATAAAATGCAAGAAATGTGGAGACGATAATGACAGGTCACAGACAACAATCTATGCAAACGATGATCTTTGTAGACGACAGAGTTCTACGTAGATGACAATTTTTAAGTGCAGATAGTCATTCTGCACAAATGGTGGTTTTTAAGCACAGACGACCATTCCAGGGTGGAGCCAATGATCTATGCAGACGATAGCCTAGAAATGCAGATGGTAATGTCAGAGCGGAGATGGTTTTGTGAAACGCTTTTCAAGAATCATGGAAAAATGTAAAAAATTTGAAATTTTTGAACAAATAAGGGACGTGGGTCCCACCAAGTGTGCCAAAATATGTATGTTGAAAACCTACCTATTGGGATCACGCTAAGACATGCAAGCGTTAGAACATTTATTAACATATTAAAACATGATCAAATTAAGAGTTTCCACCTCAACCTTCGATGAGCCAAACAAGTGCACCCAAGACTTGTTGATTTGTTCTTAGAGATATGTGGGTGTGCTCTCCCAAAACAATAACTAAATCCCACTAATGATCAAGAATATGCAAGCTAAATGACAAAAAAGTGAAGAACTCAAGAACAAGTATTGAGAAAGTTGTCTCAAGCTCCCACCATGATTAAGAATGCAATCTTAAACTAAGATGATGTGCATGAGATTGAAAATCAAAATTATGATTCATTCCATTATTCCTAAGATGTGATATCTAGATTCAAACTTGAAATGAATTAATATAGCAATGAAAATGTTAAATGCTTAATAAAAATCCTAAAATGAAACTAACATGATAACAATACAAAAATAAGAGATGCTTTTGCTCTTGGAAAGAGCCTCTATTTATAGAGTCTTGGAGGGAAGGGAAGGGCTTGGATGAGGTGGAGCATATGTGGCATCCACATAGATGCCACATAGAGGACACAAGGGAAAGAGGAAAAGCAAGTTACCACAATACTTTAAGGTTTGAGTGGCTCAAGGTTTGATCACACATGTGTGAGCGACTCTTAGGGAATGGAGTGGGGGACAAAAGAGTGGCTACCGTAAAGGAAGTTGGTGGCTTCCTTTTGGAGGAGTTTCTCACACATGTGTGAGCATCCCATTAGTGGTAAAAAGGTTAGGAATCACACTTTAAGTGTGATTAGTGTGTGCTTAGAAAAGTATCTGCTCATTCTTCTCTCCTTCTTGTGTTGTTACTTTCGTGTTATATTGCAAGGTTGGTCTAGATAGCTAGGAGTGCATTGGGCCCCTTTTTTCCTCCCCCTCCTTGCATCACTTCTATACAAGTCGTCAGCCATAATCAGGTAACGTGATGCATTCCTTATAATATTTTGATTTTCATTTTTAGAGAGGTCATTTGGCAAGGTTTGATTACGGAGGTAAGAGTAGATATGAGCATAATGGGAAGAATCGGTACCCACTAGGGAGAAAAATACTTGGGATTCAAGGGAATCATAGGCAGCGAAAATGATTTCTTCTACTAGTAAATTATAGCGAAAGTGGTGTTCCTCTAGTTGCAACATGGAGGCCAAGGTGGCCATAGCATCGACTTATCTATTTTCTTCTCATGGTATTTGTTGAAAAGTAACAAACACAAATATTTCTTGAGATCATAAATCATTTTTTTATATGGAAAAATTTTGTCATCCTTTTTTTTATATTGATCATTTATTTGATTAATCACCAGTAGCGAGTCACCATAGGCGTGCAATTCAGTGATTTTCTATTCGATGGTCATCTTTAAACCATTTGCTAAAGCTTTATATTATGCAATGATGTTAGTGCAAGAGAACATCATTTTATAAGCTTTTAGGATCATGTATCATTATGGTGTGATAAAAGGACTCTAGCACCATCTCCTTGTTGTGTAAAATATCCGCCAAAGAACATTGTCCAAGTATGCTCTATGAGATGTAAAATGGCTTCATCAGGGAATTTTATTAGCAGTGTTCATGTATTTTGCAAAGGAACGTCAACTAGGTGATCAATGATAACCTGTCCTTTGATTTTTTTTTGTCAATGTATTCAATGTCAAATTTTCTTAGGATCATAACCCACTTAGCCAGCCTTCCAGTGAGAGTTGCTTTGCTTAATAGGTACTTGAGTGGATCTATCTTAGAAATTAGCTTAACAGAGTGTGCTATCATGTAGTGTCTTAGTTTTTGAGATGCAAAAACTATAGCAAGGTGGGATTTTTCAACAATAGTATAGTTATGCTCATAGGACACCATGGTTCTGCTTATGTAATATATGGCTATTTCTTTTCCTGTTTCATCCTGTTGTGATAGAAAATCTCCAAGGGATGTGTTGGTAGCTGAGATGTAGAGGAGAAGATTTTTTCCTGGTATTGGTGCCATCAATACGGGTGGATGAGCTAGATATTCCTTGATTTTCTAGAAATGTTTCTCACACCCTTCATCCCATTTGATTTTAAATCCTTTGTGTAGTGTTTTTGTAATTGGTTGTGTCTTATCTGCATGTTGGGAGATAAACCTTCTAATAGATTGGATTCGACCTTGCAGAGTCCTAAATTGACTAATATTACAAGGAGGTTGCATGTCCATTATTGCCTCTACCTTTTTGGGATCAACCTCAATTCCTTTTGTTGAAACAATATATCCCAATAGTTTTCCATAAGTTACGCCAAAGGTACACTTTTTAGGATTTACTCAAAGCTTGAATTGTTCCAATCAGTCTAGAATCCTTTCTAAATCCTCTAGATGAGTGACTCTCTTTGTTGATTTTTCCAGGGTGTCATCTACATAGTCTTCCATGTTTTTGTGCATCATATTATGAAATATAGTAGTCATAGCTTGTTGGTATATTGCTCCAACATTTTTGAGATCAAAGGCCATGATGTTCCAATAAAAGGTTCCCCACGCACATGTGAAAGGAGTATTTTCTTGATCCTCAAGAGCTATTCTTATATGGTTTTAACTGGAAAATACATCCATTAGGGAGTACAACTCATAACTGGATGTGAGGTCCACAATCATGTCAATATTAGGTAATGGGAAGTCATCTTGAGGACAAGCCTTGTTTAAATCCCTAAATTTTGTATAGAATCGAATGGAATTATCATGTTTAGTCACAGGGACAATGTTATAAATCCAATCAGCGTATGTTATGGCATGGATGAATTCAACCTTAAGTAGCTTCTCTAGTTCTTCTTTGACTAACATTGCCACATGAGGATGCATTTTTATGTGATATGAAGTTACCAGTCCAAAGCAATCACTAAAACATGCGAATACAAATATTAGTTATTAAATCCAACAAGGGTTAGCATATTCAAATGAAAGATTCAAAGAAAGACAAGAACTTTACACCACAACCTCCGATGAGCCAAAAAAGTGCACCCAAGCCTTGTTGATTTTCTCTTAGAGAGGAATGTGGGTGTGCTCTCCCAACACAATAAACTAAATCTCACAAATGATTGATTGATGACTTAAGAATGCAAGCTAATGGATATGATGAAGAGCTCAAGAATAAGTATAAGGAACTTGTCTCAATCTTTCATCAAGATGATGCAAATATCTAAGCTAACATGTTATGCATGATTCAAGATTCATTTTACCATTATTCCTAACATGTAATATCTAAGTGATTTGAACTTGAAATAAACTAAAATTCTAAAATGACAAAAGAAATCTAGAGCAAAACTAACATGATAACAATGCAAAAATAATGGATGCATTGCTCTTGGCAAGAGCCTCTATTTATAGATTTTTGGAGAGAAGGGAAGGTCTTGGATGAGGTGGATCACATGTGGCATCCACATAGATGCCACATAGAGGAAACAAGGTCAAGAGGACAAGCCATGCAAAAATTCAACACAAGCCTTTAAGGTTTGAGTGGCTCAAGGTTGCTCACACATGTGTGAGAAAACCTTGGAGAATGGAGTGGGAGATAAAAAGGTGGTTACATTTAAGGAAGTTGGGTGAATTCCTTGGTATGAGTTTCTCACACATGTGTGAGCAACCCATTAGCACTAAAAAGGTATAGTAATCACCTTTTTAGTATAATAAGTGGGATTAATTAGCAAATAGCTTTATTAGGATGAGTGTGATGGGTGGTAGGGTAGGTTTCTAGGTAGGATTTAAGACTAAATTAAATTAAATTTAAATTAATCAAGGTTTTAAGTGTATCATCTTAAAATGGAAGCCCTTCCATGTTAAGAACATTTAGCCCTCCTTAAGGGATGTTTTTTACTACCATCACTTTGTCCTTTCATTTCTGCATCCTCTCTCACTTTTGTGTCTATTTAGGACCCTGATTGGGCCTCTCCGGACACCTCCCATACCAACTGGCATGTTTTCCAGGGGTCCTGACCCCCTAGGTCAAGGTTGACCTTGACCTTAACCTAGGTCAAGGTTGACCTTGACCTTAACCTAGGTCAAGGACAACCTCAACCTTGACTTGGGTCCCCCTTTCAAATCTGGAAGTCTATCGGATGTCGGAGGTCATCAAAAATTCATTTCCTGCTTCTGGGTCAGCTGATTTGGGTTCCAAAATGGAAAATACTAAATTATATCTAATATAGGTCCTCTTCTAAGGGAATGGGTTTAATTGGAATTTAATTCTCCTATGTTTGCCTCTCTAGAAGATTGTGCCCTAGTTTCATATAAAAGGAATCTTTCTCCTCTCATTTTCTCTAACCATCGATCATAAGTCATGTGAGGCAATAACCATCAAGAAAAAAGTTCAAGCATCCATTTTTTCTACATGTTTTCAAGCTCTCAAAGTGTTCAAGTCTTCCTCTAAAGCATTCAAGTTCTCCATTGAAGATCAAGGATTCAAGCTTTCAAGCCTTTGAAGGGATTTGGTTCATGCATTCAAGATTCATCATTCAAACACTAGATCTATCCATCATGGTGGTGTGATATTCCTTCAAGATCCTTTGTGCATCCTCAAGTTATTTTTATTCTCTCTTCAAGGTGGATTCCAAGCATACAATCATGGATTTTTATGGTTTCTAATTGAGTTCAAGCTTTCATATTCACATACTTGTTTACATTCAAAATACAATTGCATATCTATTTGAATATTTTAGCTTCATTATTAGATTTACTTCTAGTACTTGCTAGCATTCTCTATTTAAATTATTGATTTCAAGGTTAATTCCTAAATTGGGGTTTGACTAAGGAAAACCCCTCCCCCAAAAAACAAATCATTTTTCTTGCAGGTACAAGTTTGGAACAATAGATTGGGATAGAGATTTAGATACCCTTTTCAGCAAAATTCTAGGATTCAAAAGAAGAATTTTAGTCTGAGAATTTTTAGGTCAATTGTGACCTAGGGCACAATTGGAAATTTTGGTAAATGGTGACATTGACTTGAGGGTACAAATCGAAACTGTCTCAGAATAGAAAAAGATTTCTAGGTTTTGTTCCTCTCTGCATTTCTATTCCAGATTCAAACTTAGATTTTCTAGAAACTGAACACAGGCTCAAGAAAACAACATTCTTCAGATCTACAAAACTCAAAGTTAGTACATTTCTCCTATTCAATTCAATTAAAGTCATTAATCTTTCTAGAACTATTCACATATTTTCTTCTATAAAATGGGAATTAGGGTTTCTCTCTTCAATCCATATCCTTAATAGGTTGATTCATTTATGTATTGATCCTTTCATTAGGGTTAATCAATTTGGATCTTCCCTTTGAGTAATTTGGGTTTAAAATAACAATCCTACCCTCCTCACACACACATTTACATATCTAAAATACACAAGATGCTATATTTTAGATATTACATTTTGGTGAACCCGTGATAGAAAAATATTTCTTTTTGGTGTTAGATGCTTTGCCTCTTTTCCTTAGAGATTATATTACATACTAAATTAGTTTTCTTTTATGCTCTTGCATTTTAAAATACAAAAAAAAATCTACATACTCAAAAAAATATAAAAACACTTCTTGCATTTCATTCACTATGAAGATCTTTAAGATGCTTTGGGGTATGGCTATTTTTCTCATTATGCTTCTTTTAGCATCTCTTTATAGTACTTATGATGTATACGAGAGTATCATCCATTTCATTATGTTTGTTAATCTTCATGTTTCACTTGCTTATGCTATTTTTAGATTAACTAATGTTAGTCTTCCTACTTTCAAAACTTTCATCAAAGATTTGTGTAGTGGACTTATTACTCTTTTGGATTATGTGAAGAATTGGGTAGATGATACCCCACCTCCTAATATTCCTACTCTTATCATGCATAATCTAGCTCCTAATATTCCTAATCATCATCCTATCAATCCAATTCCAAATATTCCTATTTCTATTTATCCATCTTCAATCTCTAGTTCTTCCCGCATTTATGATAAGGCTCAAGCTAGGGTTCATGATAATGATGTTCGAGAATTCTTTCATTTACCTTCCCCTCCCTATCCAATCCATGATGATGTTTAAGGTAAAACCAAGGAAACCTCTTCTAATCCTATTATTCCACCATACACAACATTTTCCCATGAACACCATAATCAATCTCCTCCTATTGAAGCTTTTCAAGATAGGTACACTACCGGATATAATATGGTGGATAAACAAGGCTATAAAGGTTTAGGGCTTGGTATTAATGAAAAAGGCATTAAAAACCCAATTCATTCATCTCCTAAACAAGATATTCATGGTATAGGGTTCCCACATCCTCCAATCAAGGTAGTGGATCGTAATCATCTTCCTCCTCTTCATTTCTTTCTTCCAACACCTTATTTAGATCACCCTAATACTCCTCTAGATGTTGCTAAGCAAGTGTATGTCCAATAAATTAATTCTAAAAAATAAATCTTCAAACCTATCCTGAAAAATGCTCTCTCTAAATCTAGATGTCCTTTTCATTATAGAAATAAACATTTACTTGCTGATTGTGTGCATTTCAAGTTATATGTTTGAGAAAGAGCCGCTTTGGGAATTATATCTCATTCCCGTCCAGTATTAAAATTTCTTCATAATTTTGATATAGGGCATTCCCCTCATTATTCTATAAGTTAGGTCATGGTTCTCATCTTGTTCTTAACTGGGGGGCAAGAGGTATTTTATCCCAGTCTTCTAGGATCCATTTTTTTTCTCTTAGCATGTATTTTGTTTTGAGTTTAATGGGTTATTCTTTCTATATTCTATCCCTATAATTTTTTATAATCATTTATGATATCTTTTCTAGAACATTTTTGTAAAGATATCTCTTTGTTACAATATATCTTGATATAATTTGGTATATCCATTGCTTTCACTCCTGGGGGGCAAGGTATTTTCCTTCTTTCCCTATCTAAGGATATACTTTCCTTAGCTTAGTAGCATTTGTTTATCATATAACATTATTTCCTTATAAAGATTTATGTTTTGAGTATGGATACCCTCTTATATGGAAGGTGATTGTCCTAAGTCATCACCTGTTCTTTATTTTTCAAACTATACTCTTGATAAACTCTTGCCTTTGCTTTGGGTTAGAGTTTGATTCCTTCATTTTGAGATTCCTCTTCCTCTTGATCGCAGGGGGCTAGATGATTGAATCTTGGATCCTTTTTTTTCTTTAGAAGATGACATTTAATCCTAATCACTCCTCTATGGTGGGGGTCTTGATGATAAGATCTCTTCCTCTTTGAGGATCCTTTTTCCATATGCAACATATCCACTTCACAATTATCTATGTTCTTAAAGGTAAGGGTCAATACTCTTTGCTAAGAATATAGTGTATATTGTTGTTAAACTGGATATCTCCTTACCTTGTGAAGTAGGTATCCTCTTTCTCTTCCTTATCCTTCCTAGTGGGTAGTCATGATAAAGAGGGGGTCATATATAGGGTCTCCCTTATACTATATTTTACAATATTTTACATTTTACAATATGTTAAATCTTCAGAAGGTAATGCACATAAGTTTCTAAATCCTTGGAAGGTAACACACATAAGTTGCTAAGTCCTCAGAAGGTAATGTACATAAGTTGCTAAATCCTCAGAAGGTAATGTACATAAGTTGATAAATCCTAAAGAGATACGCATTTTAAAATTTTACAATATGCTAAATCCTTGGAAGGTAACGCACATAAGATGCTAAATCCTGAAAAGACACGCATTTTATACATTTTCCATAGTGATACAAGAATGTGGATCTATGGATATTTTAAAAGTCGTCAGAAGACGCATTACAATTACAAAGCACAATTTATGGGCGAACCTATTTGGGCTCTCCCTCCTTGGTGATTCATTGTAAGGTGGGCATCTTACTAGGTGAGGTAATCACTATCTCTCTTCTCTCTTTCACTTTCATGTTAGTAGGATTAGATCATGAAGCTATGTTATCTATAGTGTTGCTCTTGTCTTGCTTATGAAATCATATATGTTTTCTATGATTGATTTCTCTTTACTTCCATATCTTTATGCATGTATTTTGAGTTAGAATCCTTGGTCTGGGGGCTCATGTCCTTGACTTAGTGATGTTCTACCTTGTTGTGATCCACTAGAGCCTTTCTCCTAACTTTACCGCTAGTATGTTTGATTTCTATACTCCCGCTAAAGTGGGGGATTAATGTATCATCTTAAAATGGAAGCACTTCCATGTTAAGAATGTTTAGCCCTCCTTAGGGGATTTTTTTTACCACCATCACATTGTCCTTTCATTTTTGCATCCTCTCTCACTTTTGTGTCTGTTTAGGACCCTAATTGGGCCTCTCCGGACACCTCCCATCCCAACTAGCATGTTTTCTAGGGGTCCTGACCCCCTAGGTCAAGATCAACCTTGACCTTGCCCTAGGTTAAGGATGACCTCAACCTTGACCTAGGTCAAGGATGACCTCGACCTTGACCTGGTTCCACCTTTCAAATATGGAAGTCTGTCGGCTACCGGAGGTCATCAAAAATTCATTTCCCACTTCCGGGTCAGCTATTTTGGGTTCCGAAGCAGAAAATATTAAATTATATTTAATATAGGTCCTCTTCTAGGGGCATGAGTTTAATTGGAATTTAATTCTCCCATTTCGGCCTCTCTAGAAGATTGTACCCTAGTTTCATATAAAAGGAAGCTTTCTCCTCTCATTTTCTCTAACCATCGATCATAAGTCATGTGAGGCAATAACCATCAAGCAAAAAGTTCAAGCATCCATTTGTTCTACATGTTTTCAAGCTCTCAAAGTGTTCAAGTCTTCCTCTCAAGCATTCAAGTTCTCCATTGAAGATCAATGATTCAAGCTTTCAAGCCTTTGAAGGGATTTGGTTCATGCATTCAAGATTCATCATTCAAACCCTAGATCTATCCATCATGGTGGTGTGATCTTCCTTCAAGATCCTTTGTGCATCCTCAAGTTATTTTTATTCTCTCTTCAAGGTGGATTTCAAGCATACAATCATGGAGGTTTATGGTTTCTAATTGAGTCCAAGCTTTCATATTCACACACTTGTTTACATTCAAAATACAATTGCATATCTATTTGAATATCATAGCTTCATTATTAGATTTACTTCTACTACTTGATAGCATTCTCTATTTCAATTATTGATTTCAAGGTTAATTCCTAAATCAAGGTTTGACTAAGGCAAACCCCTCCCCCAAAAAACAAATCATTTTTCTTATAGGTACAGGTTCGAAACAACAAATTGGGACGAAGATTCAGATACCCTTTTCAGCAAACTTTCAAGATCCGAAAGTAGAATTTTAGTCTGAGACTTTTTAGGTTGATTGTGACCTAGGGCACAATCAGAAATTTTGGAAAATGGTGACATTGACTTGAGGGTACAAATCAGAACTGTCTCAGAATAGAAAAAGATTTCTGGGTTTTGTTCCTCTCTACATTTCTATTCCTAATCCGGTCTAAGATTTTCCAAAAACTGAACAGGAGCTCCAGAAAACAACATTCTTTATATCTGCAACATTCAAGGTTAGTACATTTCTCCTATTCAATTCAATTAAAGTCCTTAATCTTTCTAAAACTATTCACATATTTTCTTCTATAAAAAAGGAATTAGGGTTTCTCTCTTTAATCCATATCCTTAATAGGTTGATTCATTTATGTATTGATCCTTTCTTTAGGGTTAATCAATTTGGTTCTTCCCTTTGAGTAATTTGGGACTAAAAGAACAATCCTACCCTCCTCACACACACATTTACATATCTAAAATATACAAGATGCTATATTTTAGATATTACAAGAAGATTGTTAGAAAATGTGAGGGATAAATAAATTAAAATTTATTTAAAAAGAGATTTATGGAAGCCATGTATTAAATAAAATTTAATACATTAGAAAGGGGGATAGTATTTAAATTAAATTTAAAAACTATAGAAGGTGAATCATATTTAATTAAATAGATAGAAGAATATAACAAATATAATTAATTAATTAAAATTAACTGTAATGATATTGGGATATTAATTAAATTAATACAAGGACATTTTTAGGCATCTACAACATTTTGTGAAGCTTTTTCTTGACTGGATTGATTCCTAGAGAAATTGACAAGTGGTGCATAATCATGTTTGTTTCTAGTCCTAGCATGTTTAAATAAGACCAAGAAAAGTTGATTTTCTTTTTCACAAAGAACTGGACAAATTCTTGCTTTTCTTTCTTAGATAGAGATTGTGCTAGGTAGATTAAGTGAGGAGCCATAGCTGTTCCAAAATTTACTACTTGTGTCAGTTCTATCAATACTGAGGATATTTCCTAAAAGTGATTAGGAAGGAGATCAAGTTCCCCATCCTCCGGCACCTCAGAGAGGTTTTCACCATTGGATACGCCTTTTGTTTTTACTATTTTTGGTTCTGATACTGCCACAAAGTGGTTTTCACCATCAAAAATTTTTTCTTTTTATATTTTCTCTTTAGGCTAAGGAACTTAATGTCACCCTCTGTCATTTTTACGCTTGTTGCACCGGTGGAAGAAGTGAAGGCTTCAATGGCATTCAAGTAGCAGGCCAAGGTGTAGTCATTAGGAGAAAAAATGAGGATCAAGGGTTTTTTTGGGTTCCATTAAATGAGATCACGATGAACAAGGGGTAGAGACCCAATGAGTTGTAAGGATAGCACCGAGTTATCCATATCAAGGTCTTCAATAGGTAAGATAAGATCTATGATGGCACTCTCCAAAGGATTTCCTAGACTATGATTTTTCCTAACACTTCTAGCAGAGTCTTTGTTGGTAGTACGTGGATTCAATTTGTTTGACCTAGAATTAGCATCCTCTCTTTCCTCTCAACTATTCATGCATTCTAGGAAATCACTCATTGGCATAACCTAGATTCTTGAAGATGGGATACGTGGGTGAGGAGCCATGTCTAGTTCTTGAAGTTCTCAAAGATCCTAAGTTGCTTCTTCTTCTTCTACTTCATGATCCCATTATTTCCATTGTTCATTGGTAAGATCATTTATGTAACTAGAGGATACAAGTCCTCTTCTATATCTAGTAGATGCGGAGGCATGGCTAGAGCACCAATCCAAATCCTAGTTATGAGTAGCGGATGTAAGAGCATTCCTAGGTTCCCTCCCGAAACTAAGGAGTTGGTGTTAGATGGAATAGGGGGCCTTCCCTCCTCTTTGGAAGAATAGTCATCATCAGGAATAAGGACAGGTTCTGGTTCAGGATGTTCATTTAGAGGTCCTATAATGTGAACACTTTCTCCATGCAGGACATGAGGTGCAAACTTTTAAACTACATCCACTTCAATATCCATGGTAGCATCAGAGAAGGAATCCCACTCATACTCATTGGATCCTATTACAATCAAGTGAGGTAAGTCCAATACATGTGTAGGAGACACATTTTTCCCCCAGTTAGGATGTTTTTCTTGTGAAGTATTATCTTTTCCATAATCAAATTTAAAAGGGGAATGATCCTTATTTTCCAAATAGTAAGATAGAGTCCTTTGGACACTGAGATAGTTTTTGTTTTCATGTTGTTGGTTTGTTCCATACTAAGCAGAATAATCCTCTGACTTTTGAGAGGCATGAGGAGAAACCTCCTCAACACCATGTACCCCGTCAATTGAGAAATGAGGAAAATTAAGGACATGAGAGGTGAAGACAAGCTGACCCTAGTTAGGATGTCTATCTCCTATATCTATGTGCATGTCTGGCTCTTGAGTTGATATTTCTATTATATGTTTTGAAAAGCTCTGTGAAATGATGTAACGTAAGGTTCTCCTTGATATGCCATATTTTTAGTGGTGGCATGCATCATTTGATTGAAAGGGAGAGAGATACCCTCGGTTTCATCTTCAATTTCTGTATCATATGCATCTGTGTGAGAGCTACTAGGATGGTAATTATTAGGAGAAGGATGGATCTTCTTATCATGATACCCCAAGCCAGTCCTGTCTATGGGACTTCTAAATTCAGCATGAAGGGGTTCTATAAGACCTTTGTCTTTTCCCAAGGGTCCTTTACCTTTTTATCCCTTTTTTTTCATTATTTGATATCCTTTCCCATACTTATGTGGGAATATTTCCACATGCTTTACTTTGTTATCTTGTTCTTCACCCTTGTATAGCCATGCAAGAATAGCTTTCTCTTCATTCTCTTCTGAAAGAGACACACGTGCCTTTACCATTTTTGTTCCCTCGTGCATTTCTAATTTTTGACCATTCAAAGGTGGGAAATATGAGGATGGGATACCATAAGATCTAGGAGATGTAGGAAGAGAAGTTAACTGGTATTCTCCCATACTTGTGTTATTTATCTTGAGTTTTTCTTTGAAGCTTTTCATTAGTGCATTTTGAGCTATTTCAGAAGCTTGTGATAACTCCTTGTTGTGTGGAACCATACTGTCAGCTTATTTCAAAGTGTTACAAGAGTAGGCACTTCAGCTGGAATGGACACTTCTACCCCATTGTATGGAAATTTCACACATTGATGGTAAGTAGAGGGGACTACCTACATGTCATGGATCCATGGTTTTCCTAGCAATATATTATATGCAAGAGGTAAGTCAAGCAATTGACAAGTGACATTTCTTTCAATAGGGCCCACCCTGATAGGGAGCACCACTAGTCCTTTTGATGATCTCTCTTCCTCATCATATGATTTGATAGTGATATTCTTTCAAGGATCATTGGTGTGTTCAGAAAATCCTAGTGTTGTGACTAGGTTGAGAGTATAAATATTCAAACCAATGCCTCCATCTATCAAAACATGCTTAACCCTACTTTTGTGGATCAAGACCTCTATGTCTACAGGTTGATTGTATGGGTGACTAAGGGATTTTTCATCTTCTTCTAAGAAAGATAGATAATGAGGGGATGTTAAATGATTTACCATGGTTTGGAACCAACTAACATCAAGGTATTTGGGGAAATTATTTTCCACAAGTGTATTCTCGAGGATTTTCTTCTGCGATGGTGATAATTTTAGAAATTCTACGATAGAGATCTAAGCGAGAGTTTGTTGTAACTGATCAACCAGATTGTAATTTGCATTAACTTGTTTTGATGATGAGGGTTTGTCTATTGGTGAAATGGTTTGCTTAGGTATAGACACCACCCCTTTAAGAGTGACCTTGTATTTACCTCGACTGACCATGTTGGTAGAATCAGTTTCTTTATCCTTAATAATGATGACATTGATGGACCTGTCAGAGGGTTCAAGCATGTGTATCACATTGTCAGTGTTGGTATAGGTATGATTCATCATGGTTCCTAGGGATTTCAAGGATTCTCCTTTCTCATAAGATGGAAAGGGTTTCTTGAAGTATTTATGGTCATTGTTTGACCCGTGAGTATCAACCATGATAGTCTTATTATCGATTAGATCTTGTATCACATGTTTCAGCTTCATACAATTGTTCATCAGATGTCCTTTATTCTTATGAAACTCACAGTAGTGATTTTCATTCTACCATTTTGGTTTTACCTCAGGCTCCCATGGCTTTGAGGTAGGGATCATGATGATCTTATTAGCAACCAATGTCTTTAACACATCTTCCAAAGGTTCTCCAAGAGGGCTAGAATTTTGATTGGGTCATGGCATCCAAGGTTCCTTATCTTTTTGAGAGTCCTTAATGTTCTTAGGAGCATTGGGAGTAACTAAATTATGCCTGGCACCATTTATGCTATTAGTGAGGTTAAATATTGGCTCATTAGGTTTAAATTTGGTGGGTCAATTACACCATCATTAACCACATTACAATTCCTAAATTCCAGTATTTACTCTTATCCTTGTTATTTCCATTGTTATAAGATTTAGCTCTTTGTTCAAGGTTAGACCTCCTTTCCTTACAAGAACATCTTCAATCCTCATAATGATGTCAACTAAGTCACTAAAAGAGGTGTGTTTTTGCATTTGCACTGCATAATTCATCTCAGGAACCAGGTTGTTGATGAAGATGTTAATCTTTTCAGGTTCAGGTATTTGCCTAGGATATCTTGCAAATATCTTTCTCCACCTCTGGATAAATTTAACAAACAGTTCACTAGCGTGTTTCTTAGTGTTGCATAGAGTTAGCATCATAACCGTGTGTAAGATGTTGTATGAGTAGTGCTAGATGAACCTTTGTACAAGCTCATCAAATGTCAGAATACCAGGTGTGAGCTTTGTGAACCATTCCAAGGCTTGGCCACTGAGGCTCCATAGGAATAGTCGCATTAGGTATCTCTTCTCATGCATAAACTCCATATGAAGAGCAAAAAATTCTCTTACATGGTCTTGAGGATCACCTTCTCCATTTTATTTTTCATACTTAGTAATTTCAACCTTTAGGGGAAAAGGTGGCATGTGTAATTTTTTAGTGAATGGGAAGGGACATATAGAATCCAATGAGTACTTTCTAGGAGGTTGTTCTTTCACTTTCTTTAGTTCCCTCAACTCACATCTCATGTCTTGTAGTTGTTGGTTGAGAATATTAATAGGTGACTCCTCTTCTTTTTGTATGAGTCCCTCAATGTCAAAAATAGGTGGAAGCTTAACACCTATTAATGCAAGATGCATGAAATAATTGTCTTTGTCTAATTGCATAGGAGTGTGCATCATCTTCTGAAAATGTTTATCTTGTTGGCACTTCCTAATTTCTTTAGAAGTGGGCTCCTCTATGGAGGAAGAAGCACTGGTGTATTGAATCTAGTGGTCATGTTGTCACCCCCAAGCGTAAGATGACATGGTTGATGTGTTGTGCACAACCAAGGTTGATGAGTCAAACAAGGGTACAGTCTGTTGTGGAACCGAAGTGTATTTTTGTGAGATCTCAAATTTTTTTTTTGTGTTTCTGACAAGAAGGTGGGTCTTGAGAAAAGTTGTTAGTAGATTTTCCCTTGGAATCGAGATCAGATTTTTGAATTCTCATTTGGACCATGTACAAAAATTTGTGACTAACGTCTCTAGAGGATCAAGTTGTCAAGTTAATGCCAAAGCTTCAAAGATTTTTTTGATCGAGAAAGAGATTGGTTGTTGAACTTATACAAGGTACGCGTGTGTTTGAGGTCTAAATACCTACTAGACAAAACTTGTGACAAAGTAGATAAGTAACTAAGAATAAAGAGCCAATATGATTGAGAGATTTGTGAGAGGTTAGGACAAAGGACAATGACAGATATAACCACCAGATTTGAAAGTTGGGAAAGACCATGACAAGTTATGATAGTTGATATTGCAAGAGTGTGACCAAATGAAAAAGATCTCAAGATTGGACCAATTTCAACTTAGATCCCATACGACAATTAATGAGTTCTCATACAATAATACAGTAGTTCTCATATGAGTTTCTCCCCTCTAGGTGCTCTTTCATATGACAAATGTAATGGCATGAAATGACAAAAGATTCTGGAATAGTTTGCCACTTGTGCATAAAAGATTTTGGACAATGTTGTCTAACTTTTGAGGTAAAAATCTTGACCTTTGCTCTTTTCTATTGTCAAAGTGTTCTTGTTTGTGGGATATGTCAATTTTCAATGTGGACAAACACATCAAGAAAAAAGAGTGAAGAACCAAACACTTTCTACCCTATAGTCAAATTGTCTTAGTATCACAATCTTTCCCCATGCTTGATATTCCTTCACCTCACACAAAGTGATATTGGCTTTTGTTGGGACTACACGTTGTGGTTTTTGGAAAGGGACTCAATGCTTGAATCACATAAGCTCCCACATGCCACATTCATGCTTTAAAGTGTCCTTGGGAATACATATGTTGGGTGTAAAATCTTGGGGTGATCTGGGTAAAGTCCACTTGGATAAATCCTTGCACAAAGATTATGATACTTTTGGAGGTAGATCAGGTGGCCTCTATCTCAAAGTGTCTAGTAAGTTCATCCGTTCATGAATACCCCTTGTAGTTTCACAAGAAAAATTAAGGAAAATATCCCTATAAGCACCCAAAATTTATATTCTTGCATGAAATATTGAGACCTCTTGACCCTACACAAGTTGAATGTATCTCCCTTGTAGTCTTGTAAACAAGATTGAGACCAAGAATTTCCCTACAAGCACCCAATAAAATGTAGTTCTTTCTTAGAAAGATTGAGACAACGAGGCCCTACAAGTGAAGAAGCATTAGAGATAGAAAATATCCATGTCTTCCCTCTATTTGGATTTAAGGAAGCATTTGATTATAGTGGGGTGGAAGTAGCCAAGTCCGCTTGTTCCCCACTTGGGTTGTTCCCAAAAGATTGTTCTCTTGGTAGGCCCTCTAAAGGTCAATGCAAGAAAAGTAAATGGATAGCTAGTAGAGGTCAAGATTTCTGATTTTCCAAGAGGAAAATAGCATACTCTCCTACTCCATAGTTTCTCCCAAACACATCAAGAACATGTTCATTTACCCAAGGAAAAGTGTTACTTGCTCAAGTTCAATCAAACATGTTTGGGTTTTTGATTCTCAAAAAGAGAAGAACATACTCCCCTAACGTCTAATCTTACCAAAACAAACAACACTCTAATTAAGCTAGGTACCTAAGAAATCCACTAAGAAGACACATGTTTTGTTTGGTTGATTTAAACTCAAGGCAACATGCAAGCACGACCATTAGTAATCTCAATTTTCCTTTGGAAAGCATCCTACAAGCACAAAATTGTTTGTAGTCTTATCAAAATAGTTTCAAGTGTAACTTTGTCAAGTGATTCTTCCTGAAAATGTCCTGCAAAAACTAGTTAGGCTACAAAACCAGATAGTAAAAAGACCATAGAAGACACGCAAAAGGTTAGAAAGCCAAAATAAGTTCAAGAGAAACCCTAAAAATACTTGTTGTTTTCCAAATGACAAGGTACATAACACAGATAGTCAGCGAAACTCGTACGACAATACATCAGTTGTCATACAACAAAACATAGTCTCACAAAACCTCATATGACAAATCTAATAGCTTGATACGATAGAAGATAGAAAATAAAAGTTCATATGGCAATATACCTGTTCCCAGACGACAAAGTACTATTCTGAGATTTTTCGTACGATAGAGGACATACAACAGTATGACAGAAAGTGTAGTTTTCTCAAAAATATGTAGAAAATTGTTAGAATGAGGCAAAAATGCAACTTTCTGCCCCACGGTGGGTGCCAAAAAAATGTGTGTAGTAAAATGTGTGATCAATAACTGCAACTAAAAACTTTAATAAGCCATTATATCAAGGGATTAGTGAAAGCATAAGATTCAAAGCATTATCATAAAAACCCTAGAAACTAGCTTATTGCTTCCTAGTTAAAGCGAGTATGATTCTCATAGATGTCCATCGGTTTGGACATAGAGAAATTGGTGACTTGACTACTCCAAAACTAAAGATTCAATGCAAAGAGTATGAGCAAGATTCATAGACTTGCATACTTTGCTCTCAAAACTTAGAAAATGAAAGATGCAATGAGCTATCAAACTATGAATGATATTGAAACTAAAATGCAAATGAAAGCTACTAAAGTAAGAACAATGCATATACTATTAATATATGAAAGGAAACTAGAATTACATTAAGCTAAGAAATGAAGCTAACAATGCAAGAATGCAAGAAAGCTACTATGAAAGCAAAGAACTATGAATGCACTAATGAGCTCTAGAATGAAAATAGCATTTTTTACTCTACTCCAAATCTTCTTGTTATGAATGAGCAAGGGAGCTATCCCTTTTATAAGAAATTCCAAGAAATGAGTGGTTGAGATTAAGAGCCAAAAGAGATTGATCAATGGTGGAGATGTAGTTCCCCTCAATCCATGTGAGATGATAAAGTGATTTTGATTGGTCAACTTTGTAGAGAATAGGATAAAATTGGTATTTTCTCCCTTTTATTTGTTTTATTTGATTTTTGAGTGCACACCCATGTGTGAATGGATTCACTTTTTGAAATTAGGACCTTTTGATTTATCCCAATGTTTTATGCTTTTTGGGTTTAGGCTTTGATGTTTGATGATTTGATTCAACAAGTTAGGATTAAAATTATATAAGCAAGTTTGATTAAATGTTCAATAATTTAGAGTCTATCGATAATGTCTTATATTTAGGATTTATTAAGACCAAATATTTGAGAAAAGGGGGCTATGGGTTTTCTAGACTATTTTTAGGTGATTATAGATACCAACTATTAGTATATAGAGGCACTGGGGGGTGGGGGGTGAATCAGTGTAAACAAGTAATGAACCAATTCAACCAATAATCAGATAATGCTTTTAAATAAATTCCATGTAATTAAACATGTAAGTGTAACGATGCAATAGAAGTAAAACAATTCAAACATCCACAAATCATAACACATAACACCATAATTTTAAGTAGATTATGCCTATTACTTTGGTTCGATAAAATATTTTCAAGATAGTTGCTTTGGAAAAGATAAGGTCTATTACACATGACAATGCATGAAAAATATATAAGATGGAAAAGAACATACATACAATGCAAGAAAAATATGTAGTATGAAAATAATACATACATACAACGCATGGAAAAGATATAATATAAAAATGAACATACATACATAAATACAATGCATTACAAAGACATAATATGGAAATAACACATACATAGAACACATGCCAAAGATATAATATGGAAATGATACATACATAGAACACATGACAAAGTTAAAATAATTAGAAATGAACATGTAGATATGTATATATATGAAATAGTTTTGTACAAAATGTGGCACATGCCATCTCAAAAACTTTACAAAATCAACATATCTAGATACAATGTGGCATACGTCATCTCAAAATGTGCCATATGGCATCTCAAAATAAGAAGTTCAACTACAAATATTTCTAGGACATCCTATTCTACTGGTGGATCATCAAAATTGAAGTATCTTCGTGCATTTAAACACAACAGTGAAACCCCAAGTTAGATTACTTAATTTATGTGGTTTCTACAAATAATAAATAAAAATTCAAAGTCATAGTCAACAATAATAAATAATTATTTAAAAAAAAAATTGAAATCTCATGTACCTCGCCTCTCTGTCTCCTCATGCGGTCAGGAGACCTAATATATGTCCTTGGTATCAAAGGGATAATACCACCAATTTTGACTCCGACCTATATATGTTTGTGAACATGAGATTGATCTACGACTTATACTATTTAATGTTAAATCCTTGTTAGCAAATATATGTTTAAAAAATAACTGAATTAACATTAAAACTTACCCGTGTTGAACTTTCTTCAGGAAATATCAGTTGGGTTATCAATGATACAAACCCTTGGTGTTGTACCTCCCTCAAGCTAGGGGTGACCTACAAAATTCAAATAGATACTTCATACAATCATGAATTAATCATATTATATATACTTGATAGTAAAATACACACAACTAAATTTAGAAATATATGTATCATGGGGCTATCACTGCAAATTGAGATGCCTGTGACTCTACATGACGAACCGGTCTCACAACATCATCAGACACCACCCTTTGTCAAATAAAAAATGTAAATTAAAAATTAGTACACACAAGTGACAAGTATGCATGTATGCATAAACAATATCAAATACTTAATTACCTTCCCCTTGTCAACACCAGACGCCTGAACCCCCTCACATTGTACCCTAGTGGCAACTGGTGAAACCTACATCAGTATGTAGTAAGATGATCATAAAAATTACAAAACAAATGTATATACTATTATAGTAAAAGGAAACCAATGAGTACATTAAAAATTATGTACCGTGGAAGTGTCAAGGCCAAATGAAATGGCCAAAAGCATGGACCCCTCCACCTGTGCCATATCCTCCTCTGTCATCAATTGAACATAAATGGAAAATATAAAAAAATATAAGTGGACAATCATTATAAGAAAAATATATTAAAAATATGAACGTTTAAAATTAAATACAATGTAACAAGTAAATTCTTTACTCTTACCGTAACAATAGGAGTCCATGGATATGTATTCCCCTAATGCACATCGCCATGGGGTGCTTTAGTGTCAGTAGTGTGTTGTGTAGTATCTTCCACCTCGAAGATATAATTATATGCATCACTATCATTCATGGGACCCAAGCACATATTCTTGCACATAATGCAAGTATGGGGCACACAAAAATGTGAGCTTGTGGAGGATGTGGAAGGGCTAGAAGCATCAACATGAGGAGGCAACAATGTCGCACTCTGCCTAACCACTAGATCGCTCAAGGTGTGAATAGCTTGAATAGTCTGTGAGTTAGCCTCAGTAATAATATTAGGATGTTGCACTATAGGAGGTGGTGAAATCTTGGGAGGGGGGACATATGTGCAAGATTTCACCCGCTGTACCCATGGCCTATCCTAAGGAGTGCCTAAGCCTACACCTTGGTTTGGTCTCATGCTCTAATAATTTACCTTGTGACCGAGTACAAATTCAACAAACAATTTTCTTATGAAATAGAATGGGACATCCAAATTGTTGTGGGGTGGTCTATCAAAAGCCATCCACCAGCGGTCCCAAAAGTTGTCTCATATTGCATCATTTAATTGAAAACTTGGTCTTTTTAGGGTCCACTTTTAAACTAGTTTTGGTATTCACAAAAAGGTTACATATGTCAATTTTTTTTATATTTAGGTCTATAACTTGATCATAGTCAAGCCCATCATCAAACTGGGTGTGCATGGAATCGCGCAAAAGAATTGTAGCATTATGTTGCTCTGTGAGTTTCTCTATGCTTTCAATAATGGTTTTCAATGTGGAAAACATGGGGATAAGCGTGGAGATATTGGCATATGTGGTATGATATCCTCTAAGTTGATTTAGATTGTCTCCTATGAGATCCTCTAATGATCAAGGGTTTGAGACTGGTTGGTCTTTTGAAGGTGGGGGATTGTTTGCAAACTCATTGGGAGGGTTTTCTGATTGGTTTGAATCCATGTTTGATTAAAATGAAAACCAAAATAGACAATTATAATCAATTTTTAAAAAATAATAAAGAATATCATTTCAACCCTAGTTTTTATAAAATAAACTACAAATTTCAATTTAAAAACCAAAAACAACAATAAAAGCTTAGAAATTTAACTCACCTGCTCAATTTGGAGGCAAATTTTTCACTGTAGCAAATCGGATATATTATTGTCTTCGGATACACCAAATTGTTTGGTTGTGTTCAATGTTTTCACAATGAAAATGTTGAACGCACCTGTGGGCTACAAATATATTTTACTAATGAAAATTAGATATCTGGTATTATCGGATATCCAATAATGCTTTGGCTTTGGCTTTTGGCTTAGCCAGGTGTACTGACACCCAGGCCTACTAGAAATTCAACAAAATTTTGGGTGTGCTTTTGGACGAGTGAAAAAATCATTTTTTCTCATCGTCGGTTTTGGCATACCATGATCCTGCACATACCCACTACCCCAGAACATAGCTAGTTCAAGTCAAACTTTAACAATGCATCCAAAGAAAATCCAGGTGTTTCAAGTGCAAGATGTATAGTTCAATATTGCAATGGGAAATTTGTTATTACATTATCTATACCTTGACCAAATAGGACCAATAATGATGTTGAGTTTAGGGATTTTATTCACAACTTGATTATAAGCATATAGTGTAGGAATTAAATAGGTAGAAATTCAAGGAGATTCTACAGTTGTCATCAATGCAATTAGAATGAGCACAACATCAAACTATAAATAAAATCTCTATTGGAAGAAGCTACGCAACTAATTGTCGAATTGGACTACTTTACTGCAAACCACACATACTAGTAAGGGAATTTGGAGGTGGATAGACTAGAAAATTGTGCAACATATATTATTGAAAACTTTGTTTGAGGAAAAACAATCATACCTCTCTCCAATTTAGAAATATAATATATGGTCTGGTAATAAAACCACATTTTCCTTACCACTGAGAAAATATTGCAATGAGACTTTTGTACATGGCTAAGACATCATAACTAAATCACACTCCACTAAATGGAAAGTTTTGGAGTTTAAAGGAAAAACCTTAAATTCAAAAAGAATATAACACTAAAGAGAGTTGGATGACAACATGCATATTAGAGTAAAAAGGTATTTTCACTTATTAATTAAATCATTATTGATTTAATTATTCAGATATATTTTTATTTCTAGTTTACTTAAGCTAAACTTTAGACATATAATAATTAATTATTTATTAATTGTTATCATGCAACCTAGGTTTCTCTAGCTTTTGGTTTTGGATCTCCTTTATAAGGATCGATCTCTTTGTAATTATCATTCCCTCTCTGAATGAATATTTCATCTTTCAAATGAATCTCTAATGTGTCTCCATTATTTACTTTTGTAACAGGTTTTTTTCCATACAGTGGATCTTGGTGATAGAATTCTATGAATTCTAACATGGTATCAGAGCCTTGTTGTTACAACCTATTCCTAATTTTTTGAAGATTTTTTGGAGCTCCAAGGGTTTCAAGTTTTTTCAGCAATTTTTGTGTGGATCTAGGGGGAATTTTTTTGGAGCTTTTTCAGCACAAACTGACCTCACAGTTGCACTCAAAAGGCCCAAAAACCCCTATTTCCATATAAGACACATCCAATTTTGAAACTATTGACTTTTGAGGCAATTTTTTTTGCCTATACAGCCTCGACATGCAAATTGAGAAAAAATATAAAAAATCAAAATTTTATTGATTTTCAATGTTTTTTAATTCCACCGCCAGTGTTGGACGGTGGAATGGCTAGTGCCTCCCAATGGCCACTGGCTCACCATCGAGTGGCCCCCGCACTGCCGACGGATCATCGTCGACCACCATAGGCCCCACCATCTTCGTGCTCCACCTAGCCCGCGTCGCCCATCCCCTTTGTAGCCCCCAACGAGCCACTCCCTGCCAGCGCGCGGTCACTTGGGTGATCAATTGCTACTGTGGCCAGCCCTTGCACACCCATTCACCCAAGCGCTAGGTAATTTTAAGCCCCAGGGGCTCTAAACATTTTTTTTTAAGCCCTTTTACCGTATAGTTGGTTTTTTTTGCTCTAACTAGAGAAAATAGAGGCCTTTTTTGGACTTCCTTATATCGTCAAAAATCTTTTTTTGAGATGGAGATTTTGGCATGGGTTTCATTTTCAGATTTTGTTATTTCATTGGATTTTTTGCCAGTCAAAGAGAGGACTTCTTTTCAACACTTCCATGCCTCTAGAATATGCATACATACTCCTTTTTTAGCTCACGAATAGGCGTTGGAAAGATCTTGATGAGCTCTCTTCAGATCTGAGGTTATTTTTCTAAGAAATTTTATCAAGTATTTTCCCATTCAATCTGAAGTATTTATTGCCCTATATCTCCTTCTAGCTTTTCAGGTTGTACTAGGGTTTGGTATTTTTCTTTGTGGAGGGTTGTTTTCTATCATTTATCTTGGAAAAACTAGAACACTAAAAAACACAAAACAAAAGCCCTTATACATCTTCTGTCTAGTTCTAAAAGATAACTAATAATTAAATAGTTAGAGTAGTGCAACATGGAAGATTCAACATTAGTTGAGATTCTCACTCCACATAATTTCCATTTGTGGAAATCTCGTATGACTCAACTTCTCAAATCACAAGGGTTATGGTCTTGTTTGGACATCATTTAGCTAGTGTTGAATCATCCTTACAAGATCATGTAGCACAAGATCAAAATGGATAAGGCCATGGGTATGATTTCTTTGCATGTTTGAGAAAGTTTACTCTTTCATCTTGATAGTTGTGATACTCCTCTTGATATGTGGGAGAATTTTTAGACTCTCTTTGGCACAATAACTGAGTTCAGGGCACTTCAGATTGAGGCATAATTGACAGCTTTGGGTCCTGAGTCATTTCCTTCTATTTAGGATTTCTTGATGAAATTCAAACCTATGAGGTCTATCTTACATGGATGTGGAAAGAATAAGACAAATATAGAGTGCATTTACCTAATTCTTTCTAAGCTTTGTGGTCCCTTTCAGATATTCTCTTCTACCTTCCATTCTACCATGGATGCTTTGGGTCCACAATTCAACATGCCTACATCTAACGTGTTTTGTGATCATTTGAGGCGTGAGCAGGCAAAGCTATCTCAGCTTGATTCTATCACAGGATCACAGAACCATGCATTGGTAGCTCACCCATCTTCAGGGAAGTAGGAGTAGAAACAAAAGTCACCGACAATAGAGTCTAGGAAGGATTCTAGTTCTCAGCACTACTTTGGCTCACTTTCTCTTAAGGGGGAAAAATCAAAGATAAAAATACCTAAGTGTGCTTATTGTAAAAATCCCAATAATTATGAGTCTCATTGCTATGAGAAGAAGATAGATGGATATGCAAAACAAATTTCTAATTTGACAACTCTTCTTTAGAAGAGAAACATTGATATTCCTTCTTCTTCTACTTCTCACGGGTCTTCTTCTTCATCATTTTTCTAGATAGATAGAAAGGACATAGGAAAGGGTAATGCATTATGTGCAATCTCTATTCCTCACTCTTCTAGATGGCCACTGGATTCAGGTGCTTC
This sequence comes from Thuja plicata, assembly GCA_018584345.1. NCBI lineage: Eukaryota > Viridiplantae > Streptophyta > Pinopsida > Cupressales > Cupressaceae > Thuja > Thuja plicata. The sequence continues at coordinate 4,879 of MU228200.1, read as the reverse complement.
ACACCATATGACATCTTCTCAGGATTTATTCTCTTCATTTGAGGCTTCTCTTGCCCCACACATTTTGATGGGGAATAACATTGTTATGACTGTATGTGGGAAAGGTTCTATTGACATTGATGATGGTGAATTCCATGATTCATTATGCATTCCATATTTGTCCTCTAACCTTATCTCTATCTATCAGATTATTCATAGTGGGACAGGGAATATAATTGAGTTCACACAAGATTCACTGTACATCAAAGGCAGTGAGACATGAAATATTATTGCAACAGAGATAGTTCATTATTCTTCCCACTTGTACTCTTTCTCTTATTTTGGTCCACCATCTCCACTATCAGAGTCTCACTCTCTTTTTTCATTAGAGCCTATTGAGGTAAAGTCGGGTCACTTGAACTTATGTGTTGTTCCTAAGATCAGTGTTATGAATTTTCCTCCACCACCTTCTATTGATTTTACATCTGTTCAGCATGATTCCTCTTCAGCATTACCTGACATCATTTCTCCATACATCGAGCCACCTAGTCTGGGTGTGGAGGACATATTAGAGGATATTTATCTCCTCTTAGATGATAGACTCAACACATCTATTGGCCCACCTTCATTAGAGATTCCATTACATGAGTCTCATGCATTCTCTTTTGATCATCAGCTAGGCCTTCTTGTTTCTCCTCACATTAAGGGGTTTCCTCTTCCTTGTCCAGTGCCTTTGTTTCTTCCATATTGGAGCCATATTGGTTTGATTATCAACACATGGGTTTTATCATTTTGGGGGGCTTTGGAGTCTTGATCCTCTCTCATGGGGGGTTGGTTTTACTTATTCTTTTGAGAGAGTCTCTTGAGCCATTTCAATTCTGCATTCTTTTTCCATCTCTTTTTAGAGTAGAGTTTTTTACCATGTGGTTTTCTCTATTTATCCACTTTACATAGATTTCATTGTGATTGGGTACCTAACCAGGCCTTGTTGCCAGGACCCAAATTTCCTGCTTTCAGTAGTTGTTTCTAGGTTTTTAGCTTCTCCCTAAGTTTATCTTAAGGGGGGTGTTAGAGTAAAAATATATTTTCACTTAATGAAATCATTATTGATTTAATTATTCAGTCACCTTTTTATCTCTAGTTTACTTAAGCTAAACTTTAGGCATATAATAATTATTTTTTTATTAATTATTATCATGCAACCTAGGTTTCTCTGCCTTCTAATTTTCAATCTCCTTAATAAGGATTGATCTATTTTTAATTATCATTCCCTCTTTGAATGAATATTTAATCTTTTAGATGAATCTCTATTGTGTCTCCATTCTCTAATTTTGTAACAGGTTTTTCACATATAGTGGATCTTGGTGATAGAATTCTATGAATTCTAATAATGTGCACATGTAAGTTTTTATACCACACCCAGTTCAAATTTCCACATTGCATTTTCTCTATCCTGCTATGAAAAAATTAATTCTTGTGTGCCTCCTTTATGAGACATGGACTCCTAAGAAACTATGTTATAAGAAGTGCCAAATGGTGTTCTTGGGTTGGGTCTTTAACCTACGATTAAAGGCAATAATTAAGGGACATAGAATCCCCTGTGCTCACCAACTAGAGATTGAAGTCATAAAGATGGTTTTGAGACATGACTTCTTGGGAAATGACAATAGGTATAGGGTAAATTATGATATCTCTTCTCAATTTCTTGCATCACTATTATATTTGGGTTTCTTAAAGGTGGATATAATCTTACTCTTACATGAGATGTTAGAGTCGGATCTACTAGTTGATGATATTAACATCATTGTTTGGGTTGATATTGAGACCCATGGTCAAATGATACCCCCAAATTTATTTTTCTAGGTGCAAGGGTACAATTCTATCCCTTCATCTTAAATATAGATGATAGAGCATTAGGTTGTCACTGTCACTGGGCTACAGTTGAGTCAAATTTTCTGAGGAAAATCAAGGCACTAGAGGAGGTGGAAAACCTAGAATGGTTATTCCACTTTGTAAACATAGTGGTTGATGAAAACTATTTTGATGGAGAATGAGGTATGGTGCATTCGACGTATTCTATTTTTTGGCGGTTCTCAACTTTGGCTTGGTTAATAGTTTCCCATGTTTTTCTCCCTACTATCTCTGGGTTGAAAGAAAGTATTTTGCATGAACGATGAATGGTCAATGATATGATATGATGAGTTTCTATGCAATATTTTGTTTCTACATTTTTTATTGAAATAAATGGGTGCAGGTTGGATGATGTGCATTTCAAATGGTCAAGCATAAAGGAAAAAATGGATGATGACTATTTTGACATTGTTTTGGATATTGTGCTTTAATGTCTAGGGTTTTTTTATAACCTTTCAAAGTATGAAATAAGATTTTGTAAAGCTTTGATTTAGTTACTAATATATAGATTTGTGTTCCTCTTTGCTAATTTTTGATAGCACGATAACATTGGTTGTCTCTAATATAAAAACAATGTAATTATGTTTTTTGTTAATAGAAATTACTCCATTTAGGTGGTTTATCGAACAAAAAAAATCTTCCTCATGTTAAAGGAGAAATGAATTAATCACTTGAGTACATTTCCAGTGTATATAATACTTGTTGGTGTAATTAATTATTCACCTCATTACACTTTACTTAAGCTTACTTAGGATAATGCATACATAGTAGTTTGCATTTGAGACACCTAGGATTTTGTACCTTTATTTGCACATGGTGTAGGAGAAATTCCACTTTAGGTGGTGATAGTTGTTATCACATTCCACTTTCTGTATTGTCTCAACCTTTAGTGTACTTATCACATTACCACCCTTCATATGTTGCACATACTTCATTGCACAATGGAGGATGATCCACCTTTGGTGGACATGTGATTCCATCTCGTGTGGGCGATAAGTTATCTCTTACTTATCTCCTAAGTTATCATAGTCACTTATTTCCTTGCCTATATAAGTAGGCACTTCTACATTGTACTCATCTAAATTAAGTTCATTTACTCATTCATTATCTACCGCACTTCAATTATTTCATATTGGTGAGAATACAACTTATTCTTATCATATTATTTATTTGTCTTTTATGTTATTCATTGGCCTCTAGATATTGGGTTGTTGTTGCTATTGGAAAATTATTACATGGTATCAGAGCCATTGGAGGTCCATTGCATAGGCTATTTGGAGAGACCTTGGAGTGTTCATAGTTGGAATCCTTACAAATCTGATGATCAACATTTTTTAATAGTGCTCTATGCCAAATCAAAGCTCACCATTGCGTCTAGGAGGTTGTTTCAGTGAAAATTAACTATAAATTTGCCTATATTAAACGAAAGTCAAATATGAGAACAAAATTTTGAATAGGCAAGTCGTACGAACCACTTGCACAACATTGGTATGATCATAAAATAATATATTAATTTCTACATTTTTAATTGTTTTTATAATCTGTCTATCTAGTTATTTCTCGTGGCAAAACTTACTTTCGGGGTCTGTACCCCTCTTGCATCTTTTTTGTTCATAGAGAATACAGACCAGTATAGTTTATGGGTCCCTATACCAACAAAGACAACATACCAATAGAATAAACCACATTCAAACATCTAAGAGAGCCTCGATCCAAGATCTAGTCCACCACATGATCTAATTATTGTTATCATGTATTTCTATATATAAACTGCATAAATCAACCCTACCACCAATGTGGGACTAATCCCACAATAGCCATCAATGACACCCAACAAAAGATTCTACTTTTAGTGCCTCCAATTACATTAGACATGACAACATCCTGACATTTTCTCTTTAGATTGACCACTAACAAGTATCTCATACTTTGCATGCTTTATAAAAAGTCTGGGCATTTTTTCTATATAAAATAAAAAGTTTTGTGTTGTCAAGCCCATGTGGGACTAAATTACCAAGGCCCGACCTTCTTCAAGCGTGGAGTAGACCCCACAAAGTTCTTCCAAAGAGTTTCCCACACAATATTTCATAGCTACTCCACCTAAGCAAAGCAACAGATAGTCAGCGAGCTCACGACATGGCATCCCAATTAGACCGACACATCAACGTACACAAAACTGCCACGTCAGTTGTGTGGTGGGAAAATTATATTGTGCCACATGGAAAACTCTCATATAGCCAGAGCATTAATAAGTTAGCACCAAGTTGGTGCCACATCTAAGTGCAAATAGTCTAGTCACTACCCATTTTAGCAGACAACCCTATCTTTTTGTGACACGTCCCTTTTCATGAGCCTAAATTTGACAACCTTCCAACCATCAAAATTGGGGTTGTTGTCTTTTCTACGACGCTTATATGACCATAAAATTTAATGTAGTAGTTTTCTAACATCAACAAGATTTGAATATTCTACCCCCTTCTCCATTTGAGTTTTTGAATTCACAGTCCAACTTTGAAGGCTCATAACTTGCTCATTTTGACTCCTTTTTTGAGTATTTTTTTTATTTGGGTTAGAGGATCATGAAATTTCAAGTGGTGGTGTTATTTTCTGATTTTGGTTGACATATTTTCTATAAATTGTACCTTTTTATGACTATACCTATCCAATCCTAATTTTTGCAACTTCAAGGGCTTTGTTTAGGCTCATACAGACACATTTTTAGGTGTCATTTGTTTAAAGTGCCTAGTTTTTTTCTACTTCATTATTTTGCTATCAGTTTGTAGCCATTGTGAGCAAAAATATCACACTAATAGATTTGACCCTAAATTGCGACCAAACATTTCGACCAACTTGCAAAATTGTTTTGTTTGGTCGCAATATAAAAGTTAACTTTTCTTTTTTTTACTTTTATGCCCGTGTTGGTCGAAATTGCGACCAACACGTGCATAAAGGTAAAAAAAAAAAAAATGTAACTTCATTTTACACTTCA